>SMSO01000018.1:30000-39242 GCA_004764695.1 Schizochytrium sp. TIO01 | reverse complement strand
CTAACCTAACCTAACCTAACCTAACCTAACCTAACCTAACCTAACCTAACCTAACCTAACCTAACCTAACCTAACCTAACCTAACCTAACCTAACCTAACCTAACCTAACCTAACCTAACCTAACCTAACCTAACCTAACCTAACCTAACCTAACCTAACCTAACCTAACCTAACCTAACCTAACCTAACCTAACCTAACCTAACCTAACCTAACCTAACCTAACCTAACCTAACCTAACCTAACCTAACCTAACCTAACCTAACCTAACCTAACCTAACCTAACCTAACCTAACCTAACCTAACCTTACCTAACCTTACCTAACCTTACCTTACCTAACCTTACCTAACCTAACCTACTATTATACATTATATTTATCAATGGTTTTACCAAAAATATTTTAAGAAGAATTGAAAATATTTTATTTTAAAAAATAAAAAGTTTTTATGCGCCTGCTGACATTCGTGGATCTGGGAGACTTCAATAAGAATAGCATATAATATGATGGAAGTACATATGTCTAATTTGTAAAACTATTCTCTCACCATAATTCAACGTTGATCGTCGATGAGTTGTGAAGCATTCTAGTGGTGCTTGAAGAAAAGTACTAACTATTTGATTGATAGAGTGATGACACTACAAAGTTTCCCTTTTCTGGTTATGAGTAATATGAGAAACTAAGAAATAACTTTCAAAAGTTAATAAAAACAAAACCATAATTTCATTTTTTTTGAACGAACACATCTACCCGGTTGTAAATGTTTCAAGCTTTCGAATGGTACCACTGGATGATTAATATATTATCTCATTGTTGAGATAATGAACATTATACTAAGCAATTTATTCTTTATCCTGCTCACAAATAGAGTGACAACTTGGAGCTTCTTTTCTCAAGCTTGCAAGTATGTTTTTTCTCATAAATCAAATACACGTATCTTAACAATTTATGAACTATTGAATGGTGCTTGTAGAAAAGCTCTGTCTATTCTATTGATAAAGTTAGAACACTACTAAACTGAGCTCTTTCTCCTTAGTAATAATAGGATAGACTAAGAAATATCTTTCAAAAGTTAATAAAAACAAAACCATAATTTCATTTTTTCTGAACCAGCACCTCTACCCTGTTGTAAATATTTCAAGCTTTCCAATGGTACCGCTCGATGATTAACATATTATCTCATTGTTGAGAAAATGAATATTATACTAATCAATTTATTCTTTATCCTACTCACAAATAGAGTGACAACTTGGAGCTTCTTTTCTCAAGCTTGCAAGTATGTTTTTTCTCATAAATTGAATACACGCATCTTAACAAGTCATCAGCTATCGAATGGTGCTTGTAGTAAAGCTCTGTCTATTCTATTGATAAAGTTAGAACACTACTAAACTTGGTTACTTCCCCCTATTAATAATATGAGAGACCAAAATTAAACTTTCAAAGGTCAGTAAAACTATATATTAAAAGTATTTTCTCTGAAAAAACACATCTACCCTGTTGTAAATTCAAACAGCTTCCCAATGGTACCACTCGATGATTAATATATTATCTCATTGTTGAGATATTGAATCTTATACTATTCAATTTACCCTTTATCCTGCTAATAAATAGAGTATCAACTTGGAGCTTCTTTACTCAAACTTGAAAAAAGATTTTCAATCATAAATCAAATGCGGGCATCTCAGCAATGAATTTTCTATCGATTGGTTCTTCTATAAAAGTTCTATTTACTCTTCTCATAGAGTTAAAACACTACTAAACCCAGTTCCTTCCCCCTATTAATAATATTAAAAACTAAGAAATATCTTTCAAAGGTCAGTAAAAACACATTTTAAGAATATTTCACCTGAGCAAACACATCTACCCTGTGGTAAATTGCATCAGCTTTCCAACAGTACCCCTCCATGATTAATATATTGCTTCATTGTTGAGAAAATGAATCTTATACTAATCATTTTATTCTTTATCCTGCCAACAAATAGAGTATCAACTTGGAGCTTCTTTTCTCAAACTTGAAAAACGTTTTTCTCTCATAAATCAAATGCGGCCATCTTAACAAGTAATGGGCTATCGAGTGGTTCTTCTAGAAAAGTTCTGCATACTCTACTCATAGAGTTAAAACACTACTAAACTCGGTTCCTCCCCCTATTAATAATATGAGAGACCAAAAATAAACTTTCAAAGGTCAGTAAAAACACATTTAAAGAATATTTCACCTGAGCAAACACATCTACCCTGTGGTAAATTGCATCAGCTTTCCAACGGTACCCCTCCATGATTAATATATTGCTTCATTATTGAGAAAATGAATCTTATACTAATCATTTTATTCTTTATCCTGCCAACAAATAGAGTAACAACTTAGAGCTTTTTTTCTCAAACTTGAAAAAAGATTTTCTCTCATAAATCAAATGCTACCATCTCAACAATTCATGCGCTATCGAATGATTCTTCTAGAAAAGTTTTGCTTACTCTACTCATAGAGTTAAAACACTACTAAACTCGGTTCCTTCCCCCTATTAATAATATGAGAGACAAAAAAGTAAACTTTGAAAGGTCAGTAAAACTATATGTTTAAAGTATTTTTTCTGAGAAATCACATCTACCCTGTTGCAAGTTCAAGCAGCTTTCCAATGGTATCACACCATGATTAATAAATTGCTTCATTATTGAGAAATGCATCTTATACTAATCATTTTATTCTTTCTTTTGTTATCAAATAGAGTGACAACTTAGAGCTTCTTTTCTCAAGCTTGCAAGAAGCTTTTCTCTCATAAATCAAATGCTGCCATCTCAACAAGTAATGGGCCAACGAATGATTTTTCTAGAAAAGTTCTGCTTACTCTACTCATAGAGTTATAACACTACTAAACTCGGTTCCTTCCCCCTATTAATAATATGAGAGACAAAAAACAAACTTTCAAAGGTCAGTAAAACTATATGTTTAAAGTATTTTTTCGGAGTAATCACATCTACCCTGTTTTAATTTCAAGCCGCTTTCCAATGGTACCACTCCATGATTTATATATTTCCCCGTTGTTGAGAAAATGCATCTTATACTAATCATTTATTTATTTCTTTTGTTATCAAATAGAGTGACAACTTAGAGCTTCTTTTCTCAAGCTTGCAAGAACATTTTTTCTCATAAATTAAATGCACTCATCTCAACAATTTATGCGCTATCGAAATATGCTTCTAGAAAAGTTCTGCTTAATCTACTCATAGAGTTAAAACACTACTAAACTCGGTTCCATCCCCCTATTAATAATATGAGACACAAGAAATAATCTTTCAAAGGCCAGTAAATCTATATGTTTAAAGTATTTTTTCTGAAAAATCACATCTACCCTGTTGTAAATTGCCCCAGCTTTCCAACGGTACCACTCCATGATTTATATATTTCCCCGTTGTTGAGAAAATGCATCTTATACTAATCATTTATTTATTTCTTTTGTTATCAAATAGAGTGACAACTTGGGGCTTTTTTTCTCCAGCTTGCAAGAACATTTTTTCTCATAAATCAAATGCACTCATCTTAACACTTCATAAACTATCGAATGATGTTTGTAGAAAAGTACAATCGATTGTATTTATAGAGATACAACACTACTAAACCCAGTTCCTTCCCCCTATTAATAATATGAGAGACAAATAAAATAACTTTTAAAGGTCAGTCAAATGCATGTTTAAAGTATTTTTTTCTGAGAAAACACATTCAATCTGTTGTAAATTCAACCAGCTTTCCAATGGTACACTTCAATAATTAATATATTATCCCGTTGTTAAGAAAATGAATCTTATACTAACCATTTAATTCTCTGTCCTGCTCACAAACAGAATGATAACTTGGAGCTTCTTTTCTCAAGCTTGACAGGGTCTGTTTTCGCACAAATCAAATTCGGGCATCTCAACAATTCGTGTTCTATCAAGGGATGTCTGTAGCAAAGTCCTTTCTATTCTATTCATAGAGTTAGAGCACTACTAAACTCAGTTCTTTCTCCCTATTATTGATATGGGCGATTAAGAAATAACTTTCAAAGGTCAGTAAAAATAAATTTAAAAATATTTCGCCTGAGAAAACACATCTACCCTATTGTAAATCTTAACAGCTTTCCAACGGTACCATCTGATGAGTAATATCTTTCCCCGTTGTTGAGAAAATGAACCTTATACTAATCATTTTGCTGCTCACAAATAGAGTGGCAACTTAGAGCTTCTTTTCTCAGGCTTGAAAGAAGAGTTTCTCTCATAAATCAAATGCACCCACTTTAACTATTATTCAGCTATCCGACGATGCTTGTAGCAAAGTTCTATCTATTATATGCATAAAGTTACAACACTACTAAACTTGTTCCCTCCCCCTATTAATAATATGAGAGACCAAGAAATAACATTCAAAGGTCAATAAGAATAAATTTTAAACATATTTCGCCTGAGAAAACACATCTCGCCTATTGTAAATCTGAACAGCTTTCCAACGGTACCACCTGATGATTAGTATCTTTAGTGGTTAATGAAATATTGTCCCTTGTGAGGATCCATCAACTGCTTGTTTAAATAAAGTGATAACTAGGAGCTTCTTTTCACAAGCTTGAAAAGATATTTTCTCGCAACGATTATAACTATACTGTGGTAACAACGACGCACTTCCCGACGGTGCTTGTCGAAAAGACCTTACAATTTTATCAAGAAAGTTATAACAGTACTAAGTTTAGTTCTTTTCTCTTATTAATAATATAGAAGAGTAACATTTTCTTTTAAAAGTTCGAAAAATACTTTCAAAGATTTGTTTTTTCTCACTCCTGCCATCATCCGTATTCTGTATTTCTTGCGCTTTCTACGGATCCAAATCTTTAAATGATCAATAAAGTAGTTGTGGGAAGAAAGGGGTTTTGAAGAAGTGGGAGGCTGCTGCCAAACACCTGGAAGGGTATTTTCTCATAATTTTAGAATGATTTCCTTTTGAGAACTTTAATAGTACAGCTCTCTATAAAATTTCTGATCGAATGGTGAAAAAATAGCATGTGTTTCTCAAGTAGTTGTCAAGAAAATATGTCTTTCTTTCTTTGTTCTCAGTTAAATTAAAAATGATTTTAAAAGATGGCAGCTACGTAGGGGTCAAACTCAATGTTCCCGACAGTATTTTTAAATCCTGGCACGCCTAGTCTATGCAAAATTAAATTTCCAATCTAATGATATCATTTTTATGGATCTCACTTCTCTTTGTGTTGACAAAATACCCCTTTATGCAAAGTAATAGTATATTGAGAAAGACAGAGCGAGTTGAAAGAAGCGTTAAAAGGATGATGTAGGGGTCTTCTGAGCCATTAATAAAATGTTTTTTAACTTTTGTGCTGTCACAATATTCAGACTTTCCGAACCCTAGCTCGTAGTCCGAAAACGAAAAACATCGATCGATTCCTCATCGAGAAAAGACCCCCTAAATAGTATTTTTTCTTACTTTCTTTTTTTAAAAAAATTAAAAACCTTCAGTTAGATTTAAGAGAAAATTAAAAGATGGCAACTACGTAGGGGTCAAACTCAATGTTGCCTACCGTATTTTTCAATTCGGACACGCCTATCCTATGTAAAATTAAATTTTCTGTCCAATGATACCTTTGTTATGGACCTTTCTTTGCTTGGTGTTGATAAAATACCCCTTTGTTCAAAGTAATAGTATATTGAGAAAGACAGAGCGAGTTAAAAGAAACGTCTTAACTATACTGTAGGGGTCTCCTGAGCCATTAATAAAATGTTTTTTAACTTTTGTGCTGTCACCACGCTCATACTTGCCGAATCCTAGCTCGTAGTTCAAAAAAGAAAAACATCGATCAACTCCTCATCGAGAAAAGACCCCCTCAATAGTATGTTTTCTTACTTTCTTTTAAAATTAAAAACCTTCAGTGAGATTTAAAAGAAAATTAAAAGATGGCAACTACGTAGGGGTCAAACTCGATGTTGCCGAGAGTACTTTTCAATTCAGGCACACCAATTCTATGCAAAATTAAATTTCCGATCTAATCATATCATTTTTATGGATCTCACTCTTCTTGGTGTTGATAAAATACCCCTTTGTTCAAAGTAATAGTATATTGAGAAAGACAGAGCGAGTTGAAAGAAGCATTATAAGGATGATGTAGGGGTCTTCTGAGCCATTAATAAAATATTTTTTAACTTTTGTGCTGTCACCATGTTCATTCATGCCGAATCCTAGCTCGTAGTTCAAAAACGAAAAACATCGATCGATTCCTCATCGAGAAAAGACCCCCTAAATAGTATTTTTTTCTTACTTTCTTTTTAAAATTAAAAACCTTCAGTTAGCTTTAAAATAAAATTAAAAGATGGCAACTACGTAGGGGTCAAACTCGATGTTGCCGAGAGTATTTTTCAATTCTGACACGCCTATCATATGCCAAATTGAATTTCCAAGCTAATGATACCACTTTCATAGGTCTCCTTTTGCCTGGTGTTGACAAAATACCCCTTTGTTCAAAGTCACAGTATATTGAGAAAGAAAGACCGAGTTAAAAGAAACGTCTTAACTAAGATGTAGGGGTCTTCTGATGTAGGGGTCTTCTGAGCCATTAATAAAATGTTTTTTAACTTTTGTGCAGTTACAATGTTCATAATTTCCGAAATCTAGCTCGCAGTCCAAAAACGAAAAAGATCGATCAACTCCTTGTCGAGAAAAGACCCCCTCAATAGTATCTTTTTCTTACTTTCTTTTAAAAATTAAAAACCTTTAAATAGATTTAAAAGAAAATTAAAAGATGGCAACTACGTAGGGGTCAAACTCGATGTTGCCGTGAGTATTTTTCAATTCTGACACACCTATTCTATGCCAAACTGAATTTCCGATCTAATGATATCATTGTTATGGATCTCACTATTCTTGGTGTTGACAAAATATCCCTTTGTTCAAAGTCACAGTATATTGAGAAAGACAGACCGAGTTAAAAGATACGTCTTAACTAAGATGTAGGGGTCTTCTGAGCTATTAATAAAATGTTTTTTAACTTTTGGGCTGTCACAATGTTCATACTTTCCGAAATCTAGCTCGCAGTCCAAAAACGAAAAACATCGATCAACTCCTCGTCGAGAAAAGAACCCCTCAATAGCATTATTCTTACTTTCTTTTTAAAATTAAAAACCTTTAAATAGATTTAAAAGAAAATTAAAAGATGGCAACTACGTAGGGGTCGAATTTGATGTTGCCGACAGTATTTTGCAATTCTGGCACACCTATCCTATGCCAAATTGAATTTCCTGTCCAATGGTACCACTTTTATGGATCTCAAGTTTCTTGGTGTTGATGCAATACCCCTTTGTTCAAAGTAATAATATATTGAGAAAGACAGAGCGAGTTAAAAGAAACGCATTAACTATGATGTAGGGGTCTTCTGAGCTATCAATCAAAATACTTTTTACCTTTTGGGCTGCTACAATGTTCATACGCACTGACGCCTAGCTCGTAGTCCAAAACCGAAAATCATCGATCAACTCCTTGTCGAGAAAATACTCCCTCAATAGCATCATTTTTACTTTCTTTTTTAAATTAAAAACATTTTAAACAATTCTTTAAATTTAAAAGAAAGCATAAAAAAATATTATAAATAACCTAACGACGGTTCTCTGTTTAAAACGTACTATTATTTCCTCTATCCATCAACTAGTACCCCCCGTTCCCCATACTACTTATTTCAAAAACTTTTAACGCCCTTTCCTTAACGTTTTGTCTATATAAGTCTCTAATAATATTTTTAAAAATATTAAAAAAGAAAAACATTTTTTTTTCCTCCACCAAGCTCTGCAATTTTCCTCATCTACTCATTCTTTTTCGTTAACAAATAATTTATCTTTCTTTCTTTTCTCCACCTTCCTATACTTTCTACTAACTTCTTCTTACTCAGTGTTCCCCCTTGAAAGTTTCCCTCTAACTTTTCCAGCTTCTGGTTTACCCCATGTAACACGTAAGTATAATTTTGTTAAACAATATCTAAAGGAGAAAGGCTTTAATAACCTTATTGTTTGCCGTACTTCTGCACTATTACTTGCCTAATTTTTACTTGCTCCAGCAAGCTAACCCAAGACAACTTTTCCAAGCTTTGTCTAACTATTGCCGGGGGTCGCTCTAAGAAAATACTTCAAAAACCCATTCTTCTGACAAATAAAAAAGGGAGGTCCACCAGTTTCTTACTTACTCTCTATAGAGTATAGCAAGAACTAATGGAATCTCCTTTCTACTTCATCACTATCGCGTTTCTTTATCTAAACTCTATCACTCCGAATCGCCTTCCCAACCATGTACTTACTCTCCATTCATATGCCCCACCATTCTTTCCATAACAAACTCTATGCAACACCCTATCAACTTAGTTCTCATTTCAAACTAGCCTACTGTTTCCTCAACCAACCCACTAACAACCCATGTTCCTTGCCCTTGTAATATCAAAAAGAACTTCATCCTAAAACAACAAACCAATCCAGACTACCGGGAGTCACCAACAATAAAAAATAATAAAAAGGAAAAAGAAAAAACTTTATACAAAAAGTACAAAGAACAGATCAACGGAACGAAGGCCAAACCTCAGCAGATCGTAGGGCAAGGCCTACTCTCATGCTTACAGTACCCCGTCCAAGCTAAGTCGTCTACAAAGGATCTCTTGCTTGATTCGTTGAAATTGTGATGAAAGAAAGCGCTGATTTTGACAGCACTGGTTTCAATCGGTTTACAAAAATTACTGTATAGATACTCGTAGTAACTAATCAAGCATGTAATATCATCGCCTTCAGCATCGTTTCGGACTTAGAGGCGTTCAGCCCTGAACGAACGCATGATAGCTTTGCGGCATTGACTTTTCAGACAACCGCGTTACCAATGATGCGGTCCAAAGGTTCCTCTCGTACTAACCTGAACTACTGGTACGACAACAACTTCATCAGTAGGGTAAAACTAACCTGTCTCACGACGGTCTAAACCCAGCTCACGTTCCCTTTTAACGGGTGAACAATCCGACCATTGCGCCCTTCTGCAAGCGCAGGATAGGAAGAGCCGACATCGAAGGATCAAAAAGCAACGTCGCTATGAACGCTTGGCTGCCACAAGCCAGTTATCCCTGTGGTAACTTTTCTGACACCTCTAGCTTGAAATTCTAAAACACTAAAGGATCGATAGGCCATGCTTTCACAGTTTGTATTCACACTGAAAATCAAAATCAAGAGAGCTTTTACCCTTTTGCGCTAA
>SMSO01000018.1:0-25000 GCA_004764695.1 Schizochytrium sp. TIO01 | reverse complement strand
AAGTGCTGCACGCTTCTGAAGAAATCTTCATCCACATGCAACGGTCCTCACGCCTTCGGTTCAGATCAAAACTTTGCGAAGATCTACGTAACAATACGAAGCTTCAAGACCGCGACAGCTTCAAAATGTACCCAAACGGCACACGCTGTCTCAGATCCAATCTTAGCGCATGTTGCAGGAAGTATTTGATTTGCTTCACAAGTCCAACAGAGTTGAACCCGTCCGCACACACCCTTCCTCGCGCCACCTCGGGAACTCACAAAACCGGCAACAGTTAGAACTTGTCAACTGTTCTGTTCTGTTCTGACGGTTTCCCGTTCAGTGGCCGCGTTGAACAAGGGTCCTTCGACGCAGCAAGTGTAATGTGTTATTGCAAGGTTTTCTATAATTTAAAGTTTCGGTAGAAAAATAAAGGTTGGGAAAGTTTGGAAATTTTCAAATATTCTTTACATGACTTCTATTAATTACCAAAAGGGAAATTCGCTGCGGGCAATTTCTTCCAAAAACTTGATCTGGTACTCAGGTCCTGATTGCTGCATGAACAGTTGAAGTACCTGTGATACCAAGACGAATAAGGACATATATATATTTGTGACTTGAAAAAAATTGAAAATACCCTTAAGAGGATAGCAACAAATAGAAGGTAAAGAAAAACTAGCCGATTTCGAACTACACGAAAGATAAACTCCTACCTTGCACAGTATTGAAGCTTACCAGCTTATAATGTGCACGTGCGGAGGTGTGTATCTAGAAGGACGTCTCAATCATATACTTGTTCAGTCTTAAGCTGCTTATCACAGATGCTTGGCGAAGATCGAACGCAGCTCTTGCATCCTCACCTACTGACGTAAGGTCGTTGCAATTATGTTAGAAAAGAGAGTGCTTACTGATGTCCTGGGCCTTTAGGCCGTTTCTATACAAGTTGTTTAATTAATGCATTCGCTTTATATTCCATATCAAGAATAATAATAACTACTTTTCCTTCTTTCAAGTTAAAGATTTCTTTGACTATTCCATCTGAAAAGAAATGTTTAAAGAAATATCTTTCAATCGAAAATCCTTTAGAGTTAAAAAGCAGTCCTCTTATTGTGCACGCTTAAGTGCAGCAAGGAAATTGCACACCTCTCCAAGAAGAAGAAGCTCCGCAAGCAAGCATGCCCAAAACACACAAAATAATCAATCACTCAAGTCTCACCGGCGACATAAGTCAAGTCTTCTTAGCCCACACATAGCTAACCTAACTGACTTAGATGAGCTTAGTTTTCTCAAAGAGCTGCGACTGCGCTCCACGCACGCAACCTCTTCGTTCACCATTCTGAAGGCTAGCCTATCCTTGCTCAGATCCCTTCTTTCTTCTCTCCGATTGCCTTTCAATCAACTAGGAAACGCAACACCGATTGAACTAAAGAAGTAATCAGATGAGACCTAGAATGAGTCGCAAAACAGTGCACTAAGAGTGAAAAGGGTCCAAGAAGAAAAATGGGTTCTAAGCCATTTGGGGAAATCTTAGTAAACATTCATAAAGTGTTTTGAGTGGATGGTCATGATGAGAATACTGAAGAGTTGTGTAAGCAAGATGAGCGTTAACACCAGATAAACAAGAAAGAACTGCTTTGAACGTGAGGATTTGAGGGCAAGTTTGGAGGCTGAGGCAATGTTGTTCGACTCCATCTTTGTATATCTACAAGCTTGACATCGCAGTAGTAGAGCCCATCAGGATGGTGTTATCCCCGGTAGACTCTTGTTAAGTACAGCTACGAAAACCTAGACACCCGACACTGTCGTTGAGCCATAAATGTTCCGGTTTCTTGAGAACTAGTTGTGATCAGTGTTGTTGCTTTGAATTTTCATATGGGTTTCATACCAGACGTGATTGTTTCCTTCAGCTCCATTTGAGCGCAGGTTATTGGTGTATTAATTTTTTGACACGATCAAACAAAATCAGGTCATCTCGAAACTAGAAAGTTCTGTTGCACTATATAACTCCACGGCTAATAATACTACAATCCCTTTGCTTTCATATTGAATGTGCATAACTCAAAACAATTACTCTCGTTGTTAACTTATGAAGCAGACTAGGATGTGGAGCCGTCCAAGCAATGGAGGTCGTGAAAGGAAAAGAAGAAGGAAGGCAACGCATCCACGGTAAGGCTCTGCTCTCCCGGACAATTTATACGACGGGCGTCCACCTCATGAAGAGTGCCCACACTACTGGGCGTCAGATGCCCGGTGGATTGAATGCCGTACGCAGCTCTTACATCTGTATCCCTTGATATAGGGCGATAGAAGCTGCGCTAAAAAGAGATTGCTTATTGAGTTTATCGAAAAAGTAATCAGAGTAGACCAGAAATGAGGCGTTAAAGTGCAGCAAACTTTGTTAGGGATATTCCCATGATACTTTTGACTGCTCGAGCTTTTGAGTCATCACACGCTTCTTCTTCTTCTAGCTACTTTCTTATTTCAACACAGTCTATATCAGATTACTTTACCAGAATACAAAATCTCAGATTCGCTAAATATAGCTATTACATATTAGCTTCTGCAATGGACCGCACAGAGGTAGTCTGACAAGAGCACGAGCTTTAGTAAGGTGGTCAGTGAGACCTGATGAAGAGAGTGAAAGGGAAAGAATATTATTGAGTTTATTGAGCTTGTAGACACAGACAAGCTGAATACATAGATTTCGCATCAAAGGGCCCAGTTAGTTTTGATTCGGGTAATACACCTCGATAGATATGGCTTTGGTAATAAATGAGGCCTGAAACAACATGCTATTTTCAACGCACAACAACGCACAACAACGCCACCCTTGTTGGAGAATGGCCCCATACTCTCGTCGTCAATAACTTTGCAACAGGTTGTTGGTCATTAAATCACATGTGTCATTTAATATTTTGTCTGGCAGCTATAGAAAAGCAATCGTCAAGCTTCCCCATAGACGTTGTTGCAAAAGCTGTTGCATTTTCATAATTTATCGAGCCTTCTCAAACTTTTTGAGGTCGCCCTGAGTAGACTATGAACTTAAAGAAGCTGAAACTTGAGTCATCCGAATATGACAACCGACATTTTCGGATGGGGATCTGAGGAACTTGAAAACGGCTTCCAAACTCAAATTCCAAACTCCAAAATACGTATAAAGAATTATGCACTTATAAGGCATTATTTAACGTAAGGGTGGATTTATTTTATCCATGCAATGAACCTCAAGCACTTTTTTCAAAATGCAACCTACTACGGAGTTTTGAGCAGTACGGCAATTTTTCACTTCACATATTGAAAATCACTGATTGCCACATGCACGTTCACTAGTCGTGTCTTGTGCTCTAACATCTTTCAAAATATTGTCTCTGACTCTTACGGCGTTTAATTTATTCGCTTCGTAAATTGTCAACATCAGTATTCAATCAAAATGTTTCCATCACCTACACGCTCTATATTATGATGATTAATATTTTCTAGTACGTTCATAATCCTGAAAATCTACAAAATTGTAATGTCAATTACATAGTTAAATATACAGCAACAAGGTTTAATAAAGAATAAACTATTTAGAACTATTTTTATTCAAAATATAAGGGCCTAGACATCCCAATGCTCCACGAAAGGCAACGTTTGCAGCTTCCAGCCCATCAAGCTCTACTTTCTGCGCAGAAAGATAATCCTCTTTCGAACTCAGCTCACTCGAGCTGTTAACAGGCCAGGTTTGTGTAAGAAGACTACGCTTCACTGAAAACGGCAGAGAAAGTGCATCGTTCACAACATGTATACAACGAAGCTCACGAGATATCTGTTCAAGCATTTTCCTTCTTGCCTTTGCAGAATAAATTTTTCTATTAAACTGGCGCTCCTTGTACATTTCATCCGTCAACCCATCGGACATTCTAAGGATCAGTAAAAACCAAATGACATCAACTCCGTTCGTCAGTTAACAATTTCACATCATCAAAAGGCACCCACAGTATTGCCAGTACAGTTTCATCTATTCTCTGATATTATCATCTTCTTTGTTACATCCACAATCAACCAAACAAACAATTCCGCAACAAACTTGCAATGACGCGAAGAAAAACATCGGCAAAACAACACAGTAGACAACCCACGACGCAACCAACCAACCAAGTCTAATGTACAAACCAGTACACGAGCTATTGCTTAAACAACTTACTCAAGTGATGTCAGCGACCAGTTCACTTTCAGCGCCGCAGCCAGTGCCTTGGCGCCCTCGTCGCCGAATTTGTTTCTCCAAAGACTATAGATTGATTGAATGATGGTAAGCAATACATTACACATTACACATTAGATACATCCATGGACGTGAGTGATCTAGGTTGGCTTTCAGGATTTCGTCGTTGTTATGTTGGCATGTTGCTCTTTGTTGGATGGATGTATACTCACTCAAACAGACAACTCATCCATCCATCAAACAAACAAGCGATTGCATAAACTTGCAAAACAACACCGACCCACCCACCAAACAACAAACCAAGCATCATGTACAAACAAGTCCACGAGCTGCGGTGTTGCGTAGACAACTTACTTGAGTGATGTTAGCGACCGGTTCTCTTTCAGCGCCGCAGCCACTGCCTTGGCGCCCTCTGAGCCGATATCGTTGCTTCCAAGACTGTCGATTTGATTGAATGGTGGCAAGCAATACATTACACGTTACATATTACAATTGATGCACGCATGCATGCATGGACGTGAGTGATCTAGGTTGGCTTTCAGCATTTATCTTTGTTGTGTTGTCATTTTGCTCTTTGTTCGATGGATGTATACTCACTCAAACAGACAACCCATCCATCCATCAAACAAACAAGCGATTGCATAAACTTGCAAAACAACACCGACCCACCCACCAAACAACAAACCAAGCATCATGTACAAACAAGTCCACGAGCTGCGGTGTTGCGTAGACAACTTACTCAAGTGATGTCAGCGACCGGTTCTCTTTCAGCGCCGCACCCACTGCCTTGGCGCTCTCGTCGCCAATATTGTTGTATCCAAGACTGTCGATTTGATTGAATGATAGCAAGCAATACATTACACGTTACATATCACAATTGATGCACGCATGCATGCATGGACGTGAGTGATCTAAGTTGGCTCTCAGCATTTATCTTGGTTGTGTTGTCATTTGCTCTTTGTTCGATGGATGTATACTCACCCAAACAGACAACCCATCCATCCATCAAACAACCAACCAAACAACAAACCAAGCATCATGTACAAACAAGTCCACGAGCTGCGGTGTTGCGTAGACAACTTACACAAGTGATGTCAGCGACCAGTTCACTTTCAGCGCCGCAGCCACTGCCTTGGCGCCCTCTGAGCCGACACTGTTGTATCCAAGACTGTCGATTTGATTGAATGATGGCAAGCAATACATCACACGTTACATATTACAATAAATGCACGCATACATGCATAGACGTGAGTGATCTAGGTTGGCTTTCAGCATTTATCTTTGTTGTGTTGTCATTTTTCTCTTTGTTCGATGGATGTATACTCACTCGCTCAAACAGACAACTTATCCATCCATGCATTCATCCATCATACAAACAAGCGATTGCATAAACTTGCAAAACAACACCGACCCACCCACCAAACAACAAACCAAGCATCATGTACAAACAAGTCCACGAGCTGCGGTGTTGCGTAGACAACTTACACAAGTGATGTCAGCGACCGGTTCACTTTCAGCGCCGCACCCACTGCCTTGGCACCCTCTGAGCCGATATAGTTGCTTTCAAGACTGTCGATTTGATTGAATGATGGTAAGCAATACATTACAAGTTACATATTACAATTGATGCACGCATGCATGCATGGACGTGAGTGATCTAGGTTGGCTCTCAGCATTTATCTTTGTTGTGTTGTCATTTTGCTCTTTGTTCGATGAATGTATACTCACTCAAACAGACAACCCATCCATCCATCAAACAAACAAGCGATTGCATAAACTTGCAAAACTACACCGACCCACCCACCAAACAACAAACCAACCATCATGTACAAACAAGTCCACGAGCTGCGGTGTTGCGTAGACAACTTACTTGAGTGATGTCAGCGACCGGTTCTCTTTCAGCGCCGCACCTACTGCCTTGGCGCCCTCTGAGCCGATATCGTTGCTTTCAAGACTGCCGATTTGATTGAATGATGGCAAGCAATACATTACACGTTACATATTACAATTGATGCACGCATGCATGCATGGACGTGAGTGATCTAAGTTGGCTTTCAGCATTTATCTTTGTTGTGTTGTCATTTTGCTCTTTGTTCGATGGATGTATACTCACTCAAACAGACAACCCATCCAACCAAACGAACAAACAAACAAGCGATTGCATAAACTTGCAAAACAACACCGACCCACCCACCAAACAACAGACCAAACATCATGTACAAACAAGTCCACGAGCTGCGGTGTTGCGTAGACAACTTACTTGAGTGATGTCAGCGACCGGTTCTCTTTCAGCGCCGCACCCACTGCCTTGGCGCCCTCGGCGCCGATATCGTTGCTATTTAGACTGTCGATTTGATTGAATGATGTCAAGCAGTACATTAAACGTGATATATTACAATAGATGCACGCATGCATGTATGGACGTGAGTGATCTAGGTTGGCTCTCAGCATTTATCTTTGTTGTGTTGTCATTTTGCTCTTTGTTCGATGGATGTGGACTCACTCAAACAGACAACTTATCCATCTATCCATCGAACAACCAACCAAACGAACAA
The DNA here is from genome assembly GCA_004764695.1 of Schizochytrium sp. TIO01. Taxonomy (NCBI): domain Eukaryota; class Bigyra; order Thraustochytrida; family Thraustochytriidae; genus Schizochytrium; species Schizochytrium sp. TIO01. The sequence goes on along the minus strand of SMSO01000018.1, from coordinate 18,262 downwards.
ACAAACAGCCGATTGCATAAACTTGCAAAACAACACCGACCCACCCACCAATCAACAGAGCAAGCATCATGTACAAACAGGTTCATAAGCTGCAGTGTTGCTAAGACAACTTACGATAGTGATATCAGTGAGCGGTTATCTTTCAGCGCCGCAGCCACTGCCTTGGCGCCCTCCGAGCCGATTTTGTTTTTTCGAAGACTGTCGATTTGATTGAATGATGGCAAGCAATACATTACACGTTACATATTACAATAGATGCATGCATGCATGCATGGACGTGAGTGATCTAGGTTGGATTTCAGGATTTCATCTTTGTTGTGTTGTCATTTTGCTCTTTGTTCGATGGATGCATACTCAAGTCAAACAGACAACTTATCCATCCATCAAACAAACAAGCGATTGCATAAACTTGCAAAACACACCTACCAAAATAACAACCAAGAACTAACAAACGAGCCTTATGTACGAACAAGTTCATGAGCTGCGGTGTTGCGTAGACAACTTACTTGAGTGATGTCAGCGACCGATTCTCTTTCAGCGTCGCAGCCACTGCCTTGGCGCCATCGTCGCCGATCTTGTTATCATCAAGACTGTCGATTTGATTGAATGATGGCAAGCAATACATCACATAACACATAACACATAATATTAGACACATGCGTGGACGTGAGAAATCTAGGTTGGCTTTCAAGATTCCATCTTCGTTGTTATGTCATTTTGCTCTTCGTTCAATGGGTGCATACTCAGTCAAACAAGCCACTTATTCATCCATCAAACATGCAAATAAGAGATTGCATGGACTTGCGACGTGACACCCTGCAAAGCCCACCGTGTAAAACAACACACCAATAAAGCAAGCATCATGTACGAGCAAGTTCATGAGCTGAGGTGTTGCCAATACAACTTACTTGAGTGATGACAGCGACCGGTTCTCTTTCAGCGCCGCAGCCACTGCCTTGGCGCCCTCTGAACCGATCTCGTTGACACCAAGACTGTCGATTTGATTCAATGATGGCAAGCAATATATTACACATTACATTGCATTAGATGCATGCATGCATGCATGGACGTGAGTGATCTAGGTTGGCTTTCAGCATTTATCTTTGTTGTGTTGTCATTTTCCTCTTTGTTCCATGGATGCATACTCAAGTCAAACAGACAACTTATCTATCCATCAAACAAACAAGCGATTCCATAAACTTGCTAAACAACACCAACCCATCTACCAACCAACAAAGCAAGCATCATGAACGAGCAAGTGCATGAGCTGCGGTGTTGCGAATACAACTTACTTGAGTGATGTCAGCGACCGGTTCTCTTTCAGCGTCGCAGCCACTGCCTTGGCGCCCTCTGAGCCGATCTTGTTATAATCAAGACTGTCGATTTGATTGAATGATGGCAAGCAATACATTTCATTACATTACAAGCACGCATGCATGAATGGACGTGAGTGATCTAGGTTGGCTTTCAGGATTTCATCTTTGTTGTATTGTCATTTTGCTCTTTGTTCGATGGATGTATCATCCTCTCAGGACAGCCACTAGCGAATGTCCGCACAATTATAATTACCAGAGACGCATCCATGATCAACAAAGGGTTTCTCTGTATGCAAATTCTTTCAGGGTGTCTCTGGACAATCTACTCTATCTTTGACTTTGATGTATTTGTCATCATCCCAAGTCTGGCTAGCTTTGTCTTAGGCATCTTGCAGCTGTCTGTAATTTTCCTATTCCACAGGAGACAAACAGACAATTCATCCGTCCATCAAACAAACAAACAAAGAAGCGAGCGCATAAATTTGCAAAACAACACCGACCAAGAAATCACACCAAACAAGCAAGCATCAAGTACAAACAGGTTCATAAGCTGCAGTGTTGCTAAGACAACTTACCATAGTGATGTCAGCGACCGGTTCTCTTTCAGCGCCGCAGCCACTGCCTTGGCGCCCTCGTCGCCAATATTGTTCCAGTTAAGACTGTCGATTTGATTGAATGATGGCAAGCAATACATTGCACATTGCATTAGATGCACGCATGCATGCATGGACGTGAGTGATCTAGGTTGGCTTTCAGGACTTCATCTTCGTTGTGTTGTCATTTTGCTCTTTGTTCGATGGATGCATACTCCGTCAAACAGACAACTTATCCATCCACCGAGCAAACAGCCGATTGCATAAACTTGCAAAACAACACCGACCCACCCACCAATCAACAGAACAAGCATCATGTACAAACAAGTTCATAAGCTGCAGTTTTGCTAAGACAACTTACGATAGTGATATCAGTGACCGGTTATCTTTCAGCGCCGCAGCCACTGCCTTGGCGCCCTCCGAGCCGATTTTGTTTTTTCGAAGACTGTCGATTTGATTGAATGATACATGATACATGACACATTACATATTACATGTTACATTGGATACATGCATGGACGTGAGTGATCTAGGTTGGCTTTCAGGATTTCATCTTTGTTGTGTTGTCATTTTGCTCTTTGTTCGATGGATGTGTACTCAGTCAAAAAGACAACTTATTCATCCATCCATCAAACGACCGATTGCCATAAACGTGCAAAACAACACCGACCAAAATAACAACCAACGAAGCAAGAATCATGTACAAACAAGTCCATGAGCTGTGGTGTTGTTAAGAGAACTTACACAAGTGATGTCAGAGACCGGTTCTCTTTCAGCGCCGCAGCCACTGCCTTAGCGCCCTCGTCGCGAATATTGTTATACCCAAGACTGTCGATTTGATTCAATGATGGCAAGCAATACATTACATTGAATTAAATGCATGCATGTATGCAGGGACATGAGTGATCTAGGTTGGCTTTCAGGATTTCATCTTTGTTGTGTAGTCATTTTGCTGTCTGCTCGATGAATGCATACTCAGTCAAATGGACAACTTATCCATCCATCAAACAAACAACCGATCGCATAAACTTGCAAAACAACACCGACCAAAATAACAACCAACCAACGAACAAGCGAACCTCATGTACTTGCTTGTACATGAGCTGCGGTGTTACCAAGATAACTTACTCAAGTGATGTCAGCGACCGGTTCTCTTTCAGCGCCGCAGCCACTGCCTTGGCGCCATCGTCGCCGATATCGTTGCTATTTAGACTGTCGATTTGATTCAATGATGGCAAGCAATACATTACACATTATAAATTACATCAGATGCATGCATGGACGTGAGTGATCTAGGTTGGCTTTCAGGATTTCACCTTTGTTGTGCTGTCATTTTGATGTTTCTTCGATTGATGCATACTCAATAAATCAAGCAAGCAAGCAAGCAAGCAAGCAAGCAAGCAAGCAAGCAAGCAAGCAAGCAAGCAAGCAAGCAAGCAAGCAAGCAAGCAAGCAAGCAAGCAAGCAAGCAAGCAAGCAAGCAAGCAAGCAAGCAAGCAAGCAAGCAAGCAAGCAAGCAAGCAAGCAAGCAAGCAAGCAAGCAAGCAAGCAAGCAAGCAAGCAAGCAAGCAAGCAAGCAAGCAAGCAAGCAAGCAAGCAAGCAAGCAAGCAAGCAAGCAAGCAAGCAAGCAAGCGAGCGAGCAAGCAAGCAAGCGAGCGTCTTAACTTACTTTAGTGTTGTAGCGCCATTCTGAAGCTGTTCAAGAGCAGCGACAACACGTGGGTGGTCTGACATCGCGCAGCAAGTAACGATCTATACCTTAACTAGCGGGGGCGTGCGTGTGCCTTTTCAGCTAAGCTCGTGGCACAGTCCCAGTCGTTGCAGAAGGTTTCGAACCTACTGGACGTAAAGCTGCAAGTCGATGACCGGGTTCTGCACACATGGTCTGACTTACTGAGTTATTATGGTTTTCCCTAAGAAGGAGATGCTTCTTGCCTACTCAGCCTCGGGTCCTGCACGTGTTTCTCGCTCTTTCAAGACTATTACTATTTCCTAGAGCCTCGTCCTAAAATATCTTATGCAGTGATATTGCTCCAGAAGTTCCAGCAATACTACCCCTTAGTACTACCTATTATGAATTAGATAGTCATAGAAGTAAGAAGTAAAACAACCCATTGAATACTATGTATATGTAGAGTATGCACCATTCGATGGGTACATTCGATCATACCACGCGGGTAACACCTCATCTCATTCGCACTGAGAAGTAAAGTCGCGTAGGGCCGGGTCAGTAGTATGATAGGGGACTGCATGCGAAGCCCCGGTGTTGAATGTTTTTTTTTCTCCTTTTATTTTTTACCCTAGCACTATAAGAAAGCAACTCCATGGTTTGATACGTATAGCCTCATTGAGAGCATTGCAGCAGTCGTGTGATTTGAGATTAAAATCTATGATCGTAATCCTATTGGATAGTCTGGCGGCTTCCGAAACAACATTGCCATGTATGTAAATCACGATTTCATGATTCCATTTTGTGCCAGTTACTGTGATTGATGAACATCGCAACAACAGTTGTTAGTGAAACCTACAAGAGATCTTTGCTGCATTGTTAACTTTCGTAAAGAGTCATCATTGTTGCAGTGTAATTCATGAGGATGGGACTCTCCAATCACTAGGTTGTTATCATGCATTCATTAAATTGCACATGACTCGTTGACCTTAACTTCAACCAATAAGAGAAAAGAAATACTTTCAGCCAACTCATTTTACCATGAGAAATACTTCAAACACTGGTATTTTGATGTTGGCACGTTCCTTTTGAAAAATGACAATTCTTACAGGGCCAATCAAAAAGCTTGTCCAAGAGCTTGGTTGGATGCTGCTATGAATTAAAAGGGAGGAATTCTAAATGGGAAGAGTTCTGTTACGGGAACTCGAGTTCGCTGACTCGGATTGCTTCAAAATCTCCTATAAACGTACAAACTGTGCAGCAGAGTGAGCTCCTGAGCCTGCAAGTATAATCCAGTTATATGTCTGAGTGACATCTCCCCTTCCTACTTACAGCTTCAGCATATGAAAAATTTAATGGCTCTTTGAATGGAAACCATCATCACCAACTCCGATGAAGCAGAGCGCTATTTACTCGGGCAGTCTGATTCTTAACTTTCAGAACGTAGAAATATCTCAAAGTCTGCAGACAGCTATTCTACTCCATCGCAACAACGAAAACGTTTTCATGTCGTCGCCTAAACGAATCAAAGCAACAAAAAATGCCTTCTTGCCTATAACACGCTCGTTTTGGACTGTTCGCCCAAACAACACATCTCACTCACTCACTGGGCAAAAAGAGTAAATCATGGCACATGGCATTGATTATGTTGTTAATCCTAAAAAATTTAAAAGATAGATTTGAGGAAATCTTTAGATTAAGGCGTAAATGTTTCTTGGACAAGTGCTCAGAGCTTACCTTTAGAGAAACCCTTCACAAGATATTCCCTGAAGGCGGGGTCTTTGAGAGCCATAAGCTGCTGGCGATCCTCAAGAGCAATTTGGCTGTGCAGGCTGGGGGCGGTTAAGGAAATGTTGAGAGCTTCTTTGGTGAGGAACAGAGGCATAGGGGCCATGGTCTCGATCATAGCCGAAGCCATCTCCTCGCCTGCCTTAACCATGTCATCGTAGGTATCGTGTACTGAGTTTGCGAAACCAAGCTGGTAAGCTCGGTCAGCATGCAAGAAGCGTCCAGTCATCATCATTTCGCCCGCTACTGCAGGACCCACCACGCGAGGCAAGAAAAAGGAAATTCCAATGTCAGCCCCAGTGAGACCAATCTTGGCCATAGCTACATTGCAGCGAAAGTCCTTTGTGATCAGACGCACATCCGAGGCCAGGGTTAGAGCCAGACCGAAGCCAGATGCAGAGCCCTGTGCCAGACAGATGATTGGCTGCTTGATGCGCCGCATGACCATGGCGATTTGCACAAGGCGGCGCTGTACGTTGAAGAAATGAGTGCCACCTCCAGCAAGCGATTCGCCGCCCTCCGTGAGGTCCAAGCCAGCACAAAATGCGCGACCATTAGCCTTGAGAATAATGGCACGGGGGTTAGGTCCTCCCTTTTCATGACTGACAAGTTCGTCAGTCTCGAGTGCGGAGAAGTACGTGAGGAGCTCTGTCATCACCAGAGGGCTCACAGCATTTAACTTGGCAGGCCGGTTCAGGGTAACCACATCCCAGCCGCGGGCATCGCGCTCCACAACAATCGTCTCAAACTTTTGCGAAGACATGTTGCGGTACTAAGAGTTCTTCTCTAGCTTCGTGATCACACTGCGCCAGTTCTTTGACTGCAAGTTCTGGTTTTGGAATTGCTGCCTCGTTTCAAGTTTCCCTGCCCAAGTTGCCAAGACAGCAAGTTTTAAGCAGACCATTAATCATAACTACTAAGGACCAGATAGATAGCTCTCACATCTTTGACAAAAGATTGATTATCAAACCTTTCCGCCTTGTACGACTACCACGAGGTACTATCTTATGGATATCGCAGCAGCCTAGTCGACGCTGAGCTGCTAAGCTTGGTTGCTGTATCGAAGGGCCGATGCTAGTTTTCAGTCAAGCTTGCCTTAGTTCTTCAAGTTGGCTCCTCGCACCAATCCTGGTCCTATTGGTAAGTCCACCACTCTTAAGCTCCTGGAAAGCTATTCTATAATGTCTAGGTGTCATAAATTTGCTTTTCACAGTGTACTATTTACTACCAGTGCCTAGCAGCACCTACCTTCTAAGTAGGTAAATCCTATCTTTGCTCCATTCCGCTCCTCTCCACTCTCACTACCATAGTCACATGCTAGTAGGTAGTAGTACCTAATCACCCATACTGTCTACAATCCTTTAACTACTAGTAGTATTATGGTAAAAGCTAAAGGCCCATTCGGTAGACAGGTAAAGCGCCACATAGAGTTTAACGAGTACAATCTGTGCCGTACCTTCTTCAAGATTTAGTGAAAACTCAAGCCAAAGCTTGGCTAATTCTTGCATAGCTTGGCTATGCAATGAGCTCCGCAGGCAACCAAAAAGTGCTTGAGGCCCAGCGATCTCACTCGAGCGTGCGCTGCTGCTCAACTTTCTTCACGGAGTCAGGCGGGACCCCTACTAGTTGTTCTCACGATTCACTGAGATCTTGAGACATCATCATATATCAGCCCAATTGAATTCGAGGTAGTACATCCTAATTCTTCCAGACTGCATCCGCCTTACAATGCTTGTTACGTCGTCTTCGAAACTTTAACAGTGCCACATTGGTGTGCTCTTGGACCAGAAGTTTAACGCCCTCGTCGTTGCCACCACTAGTGGGTAGGTAGGTAGGTGTGTCTGAAGCCAGGCTTGGACACTTGGCTTCGGGTGTTCAAAGCCAAAGATGTGTCATTAGCACGTGCCACCAAATGGCTATCACGGGTGCGAATGTGATCTCGGGGACTTCACGAAAACCAAAGAGGCACGGTAGGTGTAGCGCCCAAGACAGGCTTTGTTCAAAAAATTTCAGAGGCTCGGAGGAACAAAACGAAATGCTGCACTGCATCTGAGACGCGGACCAAAGTCACTAAACCCTCCTTTGGCACGATTCCAAACCAGGCCTAAGGCCCCCATGGACTTCTTCTTTCTATCTAGTAGAGATAGAGAGTCCACACCTAAAGAAGCTTCGGCGGTTTCATAAACTGACCCAAGTAATTCAACTATCAGGGCGGGCTTAATAGACATCCCTGAAAGCCACAGCGTGCGGAGCAGACATAGGATAAGAAGGAACAAGGCATCGCATTGGAATATATGCCAGAAAGAGCTGTTTTGGTGGCTTGGTACTACGAGACTGTGAAAGCTATGGAGATAACATTTAGGAACGAGATTGAGCAGAGCAGCATCGAGTCTAAAGAGGGCTCTGGCAGGGTTTGAAGATTCGTATCTCTCGTAGATTCGTTCATGTACCTAGGCGCCTCTTGTTTTCTGATTATTTTTTCAGCGATTCTGAACTCCTTTTGGAGCGCGTGGTTTTATTGAGTTTTTACACAAGTTTAGGATTGTGCATTGCCGACTAACTCGTGAGACTGGACTTACTTGGCAATCTGTACAGCCATATGGAAATCAAAGTTCGATGCTATCTACTATCCTGCTAGATTGTTGCAACAAGCTGTTTGGTGGGTTATAGCAAGGCTGTTTCTGCACCTACAATGCACCCAGCTTCCATTTTTTTTCTATATATATATATTTAAAAAGGGGAAACATGAGATCGTCTGTATTAGTTTGCTCATTCTAAAGCACTAAAATCACATACTAACATAAAGTAAGACAAGAATAGAGCCTTCTGCAAAGTTAGATTCTAAAAGAAAAGAGCGCATCGTATCAGAGTGAGTCAATACAAGGAAGCTAACGAGTCTTGAGAATGTGAAAACATCAGTCAAATTTCGATCATTAAGATTTCCGGGGCACTAATAACTATCTAGCTAAGCGGTGTTTTCCGCCAAGCAATGTGTAGAGTACGAGGGTGTTGTTGCGTAATATTAGAGTCAATTCCGATGTGAATGGAAATAACAAACACGCTACGACAAAAATAAAATGTGTGTGTTTTGTAGGTGTGAAGATCAAGGTAAACAAAGGGCGAGTATCGGTGGTCGCTACGTAGGTTGTAGCAGCAATAGAAAACAGAGACAATGTGTATCATACTGGCATACATGACTTGTGTGGCACAAGCTACAGTTACTCCTCCTCATCATCACTGGAAGAATCGCTCGTCGGACTATCAGGAACAGATTTCTTAGAGATGTAGTACGCCTTTACCTTGCGATTACCACCTTTAGGCAGCTTCATGACCTCGTCCACAGTTCGCTTATGCTGCAAAGTTTGCAAAATTGCCGAGACCATGGATGTGTCTCCCTTGATCGCAACTGCAATTTCTTTAGGGGTGAATGCCTTGTTCATGTTGCTACCAGAATCTACCAAGTATCTTGTGATTTTACCCGTCAGAATTTGCTGTGCACCAATGTCTGCATATTGATGAACAGAGCTTGTGCCTGCAGCGGTAGGAGACAGTCCGTCCTTGATCTTTGATGCGGATGGAAGAGACCCAGAGGAAGAAGAAGACGACGAGAGCGAAGCAGAGGAGGAGGATCGTTGTGTTGCTGTCAAGCGTGCCACAACTCCTCGTAGCACACCGCCTCCGCCCCCTCCGCCATTAGATGAAGCAGCAGCCTGAGGCGCCGAGGAGGTATTTGTTGAGGAGTTTGATGGTGCCGAATTTGCGTTCACCTTAGAATTAGACGGCAGGGTCATTGATGCTGACGACGGAGGTACCTTGGATGAAGCTCTTGAGATGGGCAAGGTGATTGAGGATGGCCCACCCATGGGTTTCTGGACGGACTTTGAGAGTGGTAGGGTCATGGAGGCTGAGGTAGCTCCAGGTTTGAAGCTAGACATGTGTGCAGCAACAGAGGACATTGTCTGGGAGCCAGGCACAGGGGACGACGCAGCATTCGCTGCATTGCGCGACACAGATGCAAGTATAGAGGCAGCAAATGGGTCTTGCGTCATAAGCTTTTCCAAGTTAACGCGACTCAAAGCGGAGGAATCCAAGTCCTGGGCGTTACTTGACGAGTTGCCCTTATTAAGATCCCCGATCCCATTCAGCCCAAATGCGCTAGCAAGTTGCAATTGCGTAAGGTGCCTCTGCGCGAGATTTGCCGGTGAAGTTAAGCAAGCCATAGTTGCCTGTGATCTTGATTGTTGTTGCTTTTGCTGTTCCTGCTGCTGTTGGAGCTGAAGCTGCAATTGAAATTGCTCTTGCTGTAGTTGAAACTGTTCTTGTTGCTGCTGTTTCTGTTTCTGCTTCTGTTCCCTCTCTCTCTGTTGTTGCTGTTTCTTTTGTTGTTGTTGCTGCTGCTGCTGCTGCTGCTGCTGCACAAGCCCTGCTGAGGCTGGGTTTCCGGGAGCTCCGAATCTTATATTACCCATACTGCCCATCATCAACGATGGCTGTAAGTGCAGACTAGATTGAAATTTATGCATGTCCTCGAGAGCCTTGATAGTCTGCTGAATAGTCTGCTGATACATGAGAGTCTTGTTACGTTCCTCATCCAGTTTATTCAAGTACTCTTCTGCAGATCTTTTCTTTGCGCGTAGTCCTTCCAAAGTGCAGTCTAATCCCTGAAGAGGCGAAAAGACAGCGTCACACTCAATACCACCGCTCGCAGAGACACCGCTTGTACTGCCGTTGGCGAGCGAGTCGCAGCTGCTATGTGACTCAGACTCTTCGCGCGAAACCTGCCTCCGCTTGGGACCCCGAGCAGGGATAGCCACACCGCCCCCCGAGGACGATGAGGGCGGCACCGCAGCAGGTTTTGGTGACGACGAAGATGTCGATGAGACCCCTCGTGAAGACATCTTTCCAGTTTTTAAAGGAGGGCCACTTGCCAACACGAAGTGTGGTCGCGACCTGCGTGCTCTCGGTACCCTACCAAAGGGCGAGCACGGGAAGGACCTCCACCGAGTGCCAAGACGAGCACCTGCAAAGGCGCCGCCCGCTCAATCGAGCAATTCAAAATTTGATCGACCGATTAATTGATTGATTGACTGTCTGACTGATTGATCAATCGATTTAATGTTGAATCAAAGAATCACTTTTTTCTTTTCTTTTCCTTTTTCCTTTTTCCCTTTTTTTCTTTTTCTTTTTTCCTTTCTCTCCCTCCTCTTACTACTACTTGCAGCATTTGCCAGTTCTTTTCAAGAACGTAGAATTCTTACCTAGCGCTATTCAGAACATCGCAGTCAGTGGTAAACACGAAGAGTATTAGGGTATTCCTCTCATCTTCGAAAGTCTTGAGACATTTCTGTATGGTATAGCTAGCAAGTAAAGTTAGAGAAAAAAAAATAAAATATTTTTTCATTTTTTTAAATATTCATCATCCTCCTCATTACTACCTCCTATTTACGTAAATCAGTATGATCGTTTACTTATAATTAAAAATTATTACATATAGAGATGATTAAAATATAAATAAAGTAACTTTAAAAGGTAAGCAACGACTCAGAGAAGGTACAAAATATGCTCTTCTGCATTATTTTCATTGCTCCAGACAATGCAGGCTCTTCACATTCAAGGGATAGTAGCATCCTAGTGATGTCCTGTTTACATGCTTTCTAGCGTGCTGCTTTGCGGGTGCTACACATGAACGTTATCTCCGAGGCGTCCAGTAGTATGAAAAGACACACACAGGTCCTCGAGTGACGATAGAACTGTCCAGTGCTTTGGTCTAATCAGTGAGAACTGAGCCTTTCGCTTCCGACTTTGAAGTTTGTCTTTCTTTCTTTCGACTGATTCCTCCATCCTGGGCACTGCTAGGCTTTGCAATAGCACTCCGACTAGCATGCACTTTATGCATAAATGGGCCGTCCTGCCAAAAGTGGCACGACTCGAGTTGAAAGCAAACAATCGATTTCTCAGCTCTTATCCCTGGCTATTTTTCGGGACGTATTACGTCCCGAAAAATCGGATAAACTTTAATTTTCCCGGTAGAGTATTTAAGGACTTATTACGTCCCGAAAAATATGTACCTACTTGAGTCATTGATCAATTCAACAGTCTAGCTCTGTTCGGGATGAAACTCGTTTAGTTTACCCTCCCCGACCTCACCTGTCCATATGTTATCATGTTCTCATGATTCTCCGATTGATAGTTGAGTTTAGGACCAAACAATGACATTCTCAGTGGCGGTTAGGTGGTGGTTAGGTTAACAGGTATTTGACACATGGTCGTTAGGTTCTCCCACGGTACCTGTTCTACCAGACAATTAATACTGATAAACATCAATAATATCTTGCGCCAGCATGTAGTGCCAGCAGTACCAACAAAAGTACATCATACCTTACTTCATCGTCCACTTGCTAGTCTACTTGGGATCTATCAGCACTTCCCTCAGCGAAGAGGTCCATTGGCGCTTGAGTTTAACGTCAGCTGTGTGTCATGTCTCTAGATGACGTCGAGAATGACAAGGACTCAATCTACATTTCCTCTGATGAGTCTTCTTCTGATGAAGACGAGAACGATCTCTATGAGTGTTCATCGGCAAGTACTCCTGGCCATGAAAACTGGACCTTTCAATCTTACTCCACTGAAGGCGCAAAGTACCACAGCAACCTATCTGGGTCTCAACTTGGCATGAACGCAGTCCAACTCAAGTACAATTGCTCAAGCGAATTAATGCTCCCCAAGGTTCAACAAGAAAGTTCGGAGATTACTAAAAGGATTCGAAAGGTTCTTCGTGTTGACAATAACTACAAATTTACCAGGCTTGATAGTTTCAAGATTTGTTTGCCGCCAGGCTGGGTGATTGCAGTTAAGGAATGGTTGAATAGTCTTAGCTCAAACGCATCTCCGCCATTTTCTATCACGGATCAAGATTTCCGTGCCTACCTTCTCGTTGAAATTTCTCTGCGAGTTGCAGGAAAGTCGTTCTCGGAGTGTCTTGAGGACCCACCAGGTCATTGGAATCTAGCCCATACGGTATCCTATTCAAAAGTTCGAAAGGCAATGAGCCTGGACAAGTCCAATCGGGCAACAAAAGGGTCACGCGAGGCTAGAGTATGCTCCTCAAGTCCGATCATCCATGAAATGGGAGGTGCTGCTCAGCGCCATTGGGTGAAGATGTTCTTTGTCCCTAAAACCACTTGGATCGATCTTGATGACGACAAGCTTCCCTATGGTTCTCCTCAGTGGGAGAATTTTGGAATTCGTACCATTCCAACGAAAACAAAAAAACAGAAACCCGTGATACATCTTGTGTGCTCTGTGGGTACAGGTCTGCTCCTAGTACCACGGTTAGAGACTTCCCACTCACCTGTTCATAAAATTGTAAGCAAGGCAATAGATTTTCTGAATGAGGGGGAGTCAGGAGAAAGCCCTGATGCGTCTGTGTCTTCAGAGCTTCGTGTATTCATTGATCGTGGTTATCTGGCATTATCGAAACCTCAGGATATGGATCGTGCAACAAACATAACTCAAATTCTTCAGTCAAAGGGAGTCAAATTTCTTGGAACTTGTCGCAAGACCTCGTCATTCCCGTTTATAGATGTTGAAGGACCAGTTCCTGCTACGCCTGTGAGGGGAAGTCAAACTATCATTAACAGGAATGGCCGTCGAAGCACCTACACCGCTCAAAGATACCAGAATGGCGATTTTGTTGCTGCGATGATGATGCGTCACGGTGCGGGAAAGCATAGAGTTGCACAACTCATCACGAACGACCGTTGTTTGGCTGACCAAGTTTGGAGTTACGAAGTACTTCCTGCTGGAGTAGATTGGAACTCACCAGGTGGTGTAAAGCGCGTTCCACATGCTGAGATTGAGATAGAGCCGTGTGACATGAGTACATATAAGATGAAGGCACAAGCTAATCATAAAATTAACCTTGTGAACGCCAATATCTTCTCAATGACAATTTCCCAAAGAACACCTGACTGGTTTATGGCTCGGCAATTTAGAATTACAAGCACCGGTGCTTTTACCTGTATCAACTTTAAAAATGCTCCATTCGTTCATTCGGATGAGCTTATGGCCTTACACCACGATGTGAAATCGTTCGCTTGTCTTGACCCGCAACGAATTATCTCATTATTCCCCCGTCCTAATAAGCGTTCTTCTTATTCATCTGAAGGAGCTCAGAAGCAATATAAAAGGAAGCGTCAAGGGGAGGGTCTTATTCTTGAATATACATACTGGATGCAACGTATGAACAAAAATGAGCTTATCCAAAAGTTACTTTCTTTGGATGTAGGTGCAAAGACTGATGGCAAAAAGATCGAACTAGCCAAGCGGATCGTAGACATCCTATCAAGAACTATAGATCATGAAACGGTCTCAAACGGAGAACTATCTTCCTTACAGGAAGACATACACCCTCAGCATGCATCTCAGGAGTCCACTACTCAAGACCTGCTGGAAATGAGTGACAGTAGTGACATTGGGGACAGCTTTCCCTTGCACAATTCTGAAACGATTGATGATAACCATACATGCACTTTCGAGGAACGCCAGAAATCATTTCTTAGAACAATCACACCAAGTTGGTTTATGAAGCCTATTCAAAATGGGTTTTCGAATCATAAAAACCCACTGGCTTTGGGGATTGAAAATGAGGCAGACGTGGCGAAAGATCTTTCCAGATGGGTTAAGAAAGCAAGTTCCAATAAATTCTGTATTCTCCAGCTACGCAAATATGGTCTGATTATTAATCGGGAAGTCCAATTTGTAGCAGACTCACCCGACGGTGCAGCTGTTCTTTTGAGGAATACAGAGCTAGAAGGAAACAATTTTGTTATAGATGATGTATTTGCCTTAGAAATCAAAACAAGTACAAATGCCAAAACTATAGATGAGTTAAAGTCTCGAGTTGCTGGTCAGAGTGCGTGGCACGAATGCAAATGTGGAACAAGTGAGTTCGAGTCGTTAGTCCCAAATCCGTCGTTTCGAACTCAGTGTATCCATCATGCAGCTACTTTAGATGTCCCTTACACCCTCCTTATATATGCCACAACTGAGGAAATCATGCAAGGAGTGCTAATCAAAGTCTCATGTGCCCAGCGCCAGTCATGGCGTGAGTATTTCAAAGCGTTGAGTGATGAATACATGGGCTTTGCTTATGGCAATCAACTTGGTAGGTTTCCTCGTTTTGCACCAGACCAATCACCAGACTGGGGTTATGCTGTGGATTTACACAGTGCCGAACTCGCTTTGCAGCTTTGGCGGAGGCATAGTGACGACGTGCTGGTCAACGGAACCCCACCGCCTTGCAAACGCCTACTGCCTTTGACTGTTAGTGTCTGGAATAAGATGATGGGCGGAGTTGATATCACTAGAAAAACTATCAATGGAGCGAGCATTCGTACTTCAAAGCTGACTCCTAATGCTTTGGTTTGTTTAACATTCATTGACTATATTTTATACAACTCGTTTCGAGCGTATCAGCTCCTCTCAATGGAGCATCGGAACCTCACATCGAAGTGTAAAACAATTACGGAATGGTCAATGCTACGCAAAAATCTGTGCTGCTATAGAGGCTATCTAAGTAGTCTCGCAGAAGAAATTAGGGTTGTCTCAATGGAATCCCTTTACCCATTTGACAATACTTGTTCCATGTCTGACATAGAATTCTGCTGGAGAGCAACTGATAACACCATTTCGCCTACTTCTACAGCCTCGCTAGAATCGCCGCAACAGTATCAATACAGTAAGTCACGACTCCCAGAACTTCTACAAACTCGTTTAGTTGGACAGCATGAATGCGTGGGCAAGTTCAAGAAGAGGGGAGCCTGCATTATGTGTTGTGTTGATTGCGAACGGGGATCGGCGCCAGACCATCCATATCGTAATCCACGGAAGACCACTCGATGGTGCCAAACTTGCAATGCTTACATTTGTAAGCATTGCAATATCAAATTTCATAGCGAGGAGCAAATTACGATTCCTCATTTCCATACATAAAAATTATCCACACAAAAAATTAATATTACATTTAGCTTATATAAAATCTTCATTTATCGCGAAATCTTCATCTTTAGATGTTTCTCCGACTTGAGCAACGCAAAAATAAACTACTATTGTTTATATTAACTAAACTATTAAACTAACCAAAATACCCAAACTCTTATACGTTTTCGCTAATGCAAAGTTCAGTTTTTCAGGACGTATTACGTCCTGAAAATCTAAAGGCCTATTTGCCCTATTAGGCCGTTTTATCGAGGTTGTGAGCCAATTTTTGGACGAGTAGCGTGAGCTCAATACGCTTGCTTCTGCAAAGAAATCGTGCTCAGTTTAGGGAAACAGTTGTTTCAACATGATCATACAATCAAATTTACGATTTTAGATCTTTACAGGGTTTTCTGGCGATTTTAGTCAAAAATATTTTGCGGACATAATTCGGGACATTTTGAATTTAGCCAGGGTTATAGAACTCAGGAAAACAAAAACAGTACGCCTACTAATCCTAGTTCGCATCCAAGAGAAGGACAATATTGCCGTCAAGAGGCCAAGCCCGAGCTCAATCCGGGTTAGATCTATGGCTCGCGGTAGGAACTCGAGCAAAGGCCGACACTGATGTATTGATTGATGTATTGGTTGATCAATCAAGAGTACGTTATGGCGAGCGTCGAAGAAGCAGTTTGGTTAAACCAGCAAGAAGCACAAGAAACTACAAAATCGCCAAGCCATGGCAACCGTGGATTCGGACTTGGCTGCTAAATCGCTAGCTAATACAGCTACCTAACTATAGCTAGCCAGCCCTTAAATTGTGCAAGACGCTGCGCGAGGAGTTCAGTCACACCCGTAGAGTCGTGACTCGCGAGCAACCTCGAAGACCTGGGCATGTGAGGCAGGCAAAAGCCCCAACGCCAAGATTCATCGTTCTCAAACCTCTTCGCGAGTCCAATTCAGTCTGAGCTGAGGGTGGCAGTGCGTCAATAAACTTCGACAACACAAGAACTTCAACATTCTTGTGCCAATGCTGCTACTACTACCGCTTCTCTCTTCCAGCTGCCAGAGAAACTTTTGATAAGTAACATAATATATATTGTATAAGAGATACATAGCTGTATTCTTACGAAGGAGGTACCTTTGTGCGAAGTAGCTATGCCGGGAAAGCAGAGAGTCGAAGAACCAACAAGCAAGCAAGCAAACAAACAAACAAACAAACAAACAAACAAACAAACAAGCAAGCACCGCTCAACTAACGGCCTATCGTACCGGCAAGCAAGCGCAACAAAACGCAGTGCTCAGCCGCTTGCATCAACTTGAAGAGAAAGTCGTTCACCCCACGGTGGTGTTTTCATCAATGGGAAGCCTCTGGCCAATAAAATAAGTTCATTCGCTTCTTGAGAACCGTGAGCACTGATCTCATTCGCTAATGTTGGTGGGTTTCTATCTCCGAGTCCTTTCAACTATGAGTTTGCGATTCCAAGTTAATGATAGGGAATAAATTATAAGAATAATAATCAGGTGCTGTTTATTCGCCTCCCTGGAAGAAAAACCTCTTTAAAGACTCAGAACAATTTTATTTCCATTATCACGGCAGGTACAGTTGGTAAAAGTAAAAACAAAAATATAATTTGCCAAAGCTTTGGAAAAGCTTTTTTTGTTTTTTGTTTTTTGTTTTTTGTTTTTATTACGGAAAGTAGGTACCTGCAAGGAAGGCTTCCTTTCCGTTGTCATGGCCGTTCGCCTGCCTGGTTGCTCGCTCGCTCGCTGCGACCACGGTACCTCCAGCTCGAGCTTTTCATGTTTCCTGCAACTTTTCTCGACTTCGTGCAGCATTTTCTTCGCTGAGCGCCAATATAGAGAGCTCAGTAGGTAGGTACGTAAGTACCTACCTACTGAAAAAGTTTTTGTTTTGTTTTTAATGTTGCTAAGAGTGCATATCCAGCAGTAGCAGTGCAGTGTTTGCGTGCTACCACCACTTTCATTAATGAAAGAACGGCACACAAGTTGAACCAAAAGGTCGCCAACCTTCTCCGCCAATCTCTTCGTGGTAGTTAATACTTTGAAGGTGCGTGCTCAGCTTCGTAGGTGCAACTCCCTCCACGTGGTCGTCGCCGCAGAGCGAAAGATGAAACCACGAAACCATGATCCATAGTCATAAACGAGGGATGGTTCGACTACAGTGACACCTTGATAATTTGCGAATTGAAATGGACTGAGTACCACTAGTACTACCTAGTTACTGACTCATTAAAGCTAGCACATCGATTCAAGTTCTTTTCCAGCTCAAGAGAACTCAACCGCCGCTTTGGAGCCCAGAAGAAGACAGTTGGCGGACAGCGGCAAACACAGCGTCTTCGGAGTTCATCGCATATTCTCTGCTGTGACAATAGCAGCAACACCTCGATGATAATAGCAGTGAAGGTTTCTTACCATCCTGGTCCATGGTCATTGTCTTTGTATTTGGTCGATTTTTTTCTTGTCTAGCTAGGCATTCTTATTTTAATTTTTTAATTAATAATAAAAAAATTAAAATGTGGAATGCGACAAACTTGAAGCCAGCAAACCTCAGTATTCGTGCTACTGCTGTTGCTGCTTGTGATGACAACCTGAAGGTTACTAGCTAGAGTTGAAAAGCTCTCTGCTCAAACTCTTCAACAAGTTCTACGATACAACACGATTAGAATTGAATAACACTCCCAGTTCTGGTGCCATGACCCTTCTATTACTCTACTATGTAAATTTTGTAAATTGTAATACGTAGCAGGTAGTACCTACCTATATAAATGCTCTTCGCGCTGAAGTCCACCCGCGAGTCTGCAGCACCAAGGGAATTTTGACGGGCCACAAAGAACTCCAACCTCCTCTTGACGCAACGCATCTACGACAACGTGGGAACTTGAGCTTGTCCCTT
>SMSO01000017.1:0-35000 GCA_004764695.1 Schizochytrium sp. TIO01 | reverse complement strand
TGGAAGTCGGAACCCGCTAAGGAGTGTGTAACAACTCACCTGCCGAATGGATTAGCCCTGAAAATGGATGGCGCTTCAGCGATCTACTTATACTGTGCCATCTTGGTTGAAATAAATCAGGATGAGTAGGAGGGCGTGGAGGTTATGTGTTGAAGCGTTTGGTGTGAACCTGCGTGGAACGGCCTCTAGTGCAGATCTTGGTGGTAGTAGCAAGTATACAAGAGAGATCCTTGTAGACTGAAGTGGGGAAAGGTTTCGCGTGAACAGCAATTGGACGCGAGTGAGTCGGTCCTAAGCATGGCCTGAGATGGTGGAATGGATGATTGTTTGAAAGATATCAATCCGCGTGCGAAAGGGAATTGCGTTAATATTCGCAAACCAGAGGTTAGTGTTTAATGCGGTAACGCTAGCGCTGTTTGGAGACGTTGGCGAGCATCCCGGGAAGAGTTCTCTTTTCTTTTTAATTCTTTCTTTAATTAATCACCCCGGAAGTCCTTTGCGGAGCGAGGGGGCGATTGAAGAAGCAGAGCAGCCCAGTTTTGGGGTTGTCCGGTGCATGTTCGACGGCCCGTGAAAATCCAAAGGGCGGCATCATTTTGCCTCTGGCCGTACTGATAACCGCAACAGGTCTCCAAGATGAAAAGTCTCTAGTCAATAGAAGAATGTAGATAAGGGAAGTCGGCAAAATAGATTCGTAACTTTGGGATAAGAATTGGCTCTGAGGGTGTGGTTGTTTGGCGGTTGGGGTGTGTTTGTGCGGGACGGCCTACATGTGTTGAGCAATCGATGCGTGGTCGGGCTGACCTGTCTTACTTATTCCAACCACTCACCAGGCAACGCTTAAACACCGACTCAGAACTGGAGCGATCAAGGGGAATCCGACTGTTTAATTAAAACAAAGCATTGCGATGGTCGGAAACGATGTTGACGCAATGTGATTTCTGCCCAGTGCTCTGAATGTCATCGTGAAGTAATTCAAAAAAGCGCGGGTAAACGGCGGGAGTAACTATGACTCTCTTAAGGTAGCCAAATGCCTCGTCATCTAACTAGTGACGCGCATGAATGGATTAACGAGATTCCCACTGTCCCTATTTACTATCTAGCGAAACCACAGCCAAGGGAACGGGCTTGGAAGAATCAGCGGGGAAAGAAGACCCTGTTGAGCTTGACTCTAGTCTGACATTGTGAAATGTCATGTGAGGTGTAGAATAGGCGGGAGCTACTTGTAGCAACCTTGAAATACCGCCACTCACATCGACGTTTTACTTATATCGTCACAGTGTGACTTGAATGCTGATAAAGTATTCAAGTTCTGGTACATAAGTCTCTTTTTAGAAGGCAATCACCGCGATAGAAATTGTCAGGTGGGGAGTTTGGCTGGGGCGGCACATCTGTTAGAAGAGAACACAGGTGTCCTAAGGAGAGCTCCGTGAGAACAGAAATCTCACTTAGCGCAAAAGGGTAAAAGCTCTCTTGATTTTGATTTTCAGTGTGAATACAAACTGTGAAAGCATGGCCTATCGATCCTTTAGTGTTTTAGAATTTCAAGCTAGAGGTGTCAGAAAAGTTACCACAGGGATAACTGGCTTGTGGCAGCCAAGCGTTCATAGCGACGTTGCTTTTTGATCCTTCGATGTCGGCTCTTCCTATCCTGCGCTTGCAGAAGGGCGCAATGGTCGGATTGTTCACCCGTTAAAAGGGAACGTGAGCTGGGTTTAGACCGTCGTGAGACAGGTTAGTTTTACCCTACTGATGAAGTTGTTGTCGTACCAGTAGTTCAGGTTAGTACGAGAGGAACCTTTGGACCGCATCATTGGTAACGCGGTTGTCTGAAAAGTCAATGCCGCAAAGCTATCATGCGTTCGTTCAGGGCTGAACGCCTCTAAGTCCGAAACGATGCTGAAGGCGATGATATTACATGCTTGATTAGTTACTACGAGTATCTATACAATTTTTGTAAACCGATTGAAACCAGTGCTGTCAAAATCAGCGCTTTCTCTCATCACAATTTCAACGAATCAAGCAAGAGATCCTTTGTAGACGACTTAGCTTGGACGGGGTACTGTAAGCATGAGAGTAGGCCTTGCCCTACGATCTGCTGAGGTTTGGCCTTCGTTCCGTTGATCTGTTATGCCTTTGAAAGGTATATTTTTCTTTTTTCTTTTTTATTATTTTTTATTGTTGGGGACTCCCGGCGTGAGGGTGTGATTGTTTGAGATGATTTTAGATGAAGTTCTGCTTGGATATTATACAAGGGCAGGGAACATGGGTTGTTAGTGGGTAAGTAGGGGAAACAATAGGCTAATTTGAAATGAGAACTTTGTGGAGTAAGAAGTGGGTTTGGGGTGTTGGAGAGAGTTGATTATGGAAAGTAAGGCATATGAATGGAGAATAAGTACATGGTTGGGAAGGTGATTAGAGGAGGGTTAGAGTTTAGATAAAGAAATGCGATAGTCATGAAGTAGAAAGGGAGTTTCATTAGTTGTTGCTATACTCTATACAGAGTAAGTAAGGAACTGGTGGAGCTCCCTTTTTTATTTGTCAGAGGGTTTATTTTTGAAATAATCTCTTAGAGCGACCCCCGGCCGGCAATAGCCAGACGAAGGTTGAACAAGTCATCTTGTTTAGCTGGCTGGAGCAAAACTTAGGCAAGTAGTAGTGCAGAAGTATGGCAAACAATAAGGTTATTAAAGCCTTTTTCCTTTAAATGTTGTTTAACAAATTTATATTTATGTTTTACATGGGGTAAACCATAAGCTGGAAAAGTTAGAGGGAAACTTTCAAGGGGGAACACTGAATAAGAAGAAGTTAGATGAAAGTATAGGAAGGTGGAGAAAAGAAAGACAGAAAATTTATTTGTTAACGAAAAAGAATGAGATAATAAGGAAAATTGCAGAGTTTGGTGGAGGAAAAAAAATGTTTTTCTTTTTAAATATTTTATAAAAAATATTATTATAGGCTCATATAGACAAAACATTAATCAAAGATGTTAAAAGTTTTTAAAGTAATAGTATGGGGAACGGGGGGTACTAGGTGATAGATAGAGGAAATAATAGTACGTTTTAAACAGAGAACCGTCGTTAGGTTATTTAAAATATTTTTATGCTTTCTTTTAAATTTAAAGAATTGTTTAAAAGGTTTTTAATTTAAAAAAGAAAGTAAAAATAATGCTATTGAGGGGGTATTTTCTCGACCAGGAGTTGATCAATAATTTTCGTTTTTGGACCAGGATAAGGCGTCAGAGCGTATGAACATTGTAGGAGACCAAAAGGTAAAAAATAGTTTGATTGATAGCTCAGAAGACCCCTACAGTATAGTTAAGACGTTTCTTTCAACTCGCTCCGTCTTTCTCAATATACTATCACTTTGAACAAAGAGGTATTTAATCTACACCAAACAAAGAGAGGTCCATAACAGTGGTATCATTGGATAGGAGATTCAATTTTGCATAGGATAGGCGTGTCATAAATGAAAAATACGGTCGGCAATATCGAGTTTGACCCCTACGTAGTTGCCATCTTTTAATTTTCTTTTAAATCTATTTAAAGGTTTTTAATTTTAAAAAGAAAGTAAGAATAATGCTATTGAGGGGGTCTTTTCTCGACGAGGAGTTGATCGATGTTTTTCGTTTTTGGCCTACGAGCTAGGATTCATAACGTATGAACATTGTGACAGCCCAAAATTTAAAAAACATTTTATTGATGGCTCAGAAGACCCCTACAGTATAGTTAAGGCGTTTCTTTTTACTCGCTCTGTCTTTCTCAATATATTGTTACTTTGAACAATGGGGTATTTTGTCAACACCAAGAAAAGTGAGATCCATAACAATGGTATCACTAAATCGGAAATTCGATTTTGAATAGGATAGGCGTGTCATAAATGAAAAATACTCTCGGCAACATCGAGTTTGACCCCTACGTAGTTGCCATCTTTTAATTTTCTTTTAAATCTAACTGAAGGTTTTTAATTTTAAAAAAGAAAGTAAGAAAACATACTATTGAGGGGGTCTTTTCTCGATGAGGAGTTGATCGATGTTTTTCGTTTTTGAACTGCAAGCTAGGATTTGGAAAGTATGAACTTTGTGACAGCCCAAAAGTTAAAAAACATTTTATTAATGGCTCGGAAGACCCCTACAGTATAGTTAAGGCGTTTCTTTTTACTCGCTCTGTCTTTCTCAATATATTGTTACTTTGAACAATGGGGTATTTTGTCAACACCAAGAAAAGTGAGATCCATAACAATGGTATCACTAAATCGGAAATTCGATTTTGAATAGGATAGGCGTGTCATAAATGAAAAATACTCTCGGCAACATCGAGTTTGACCCCTACGTAGTTGCCATCTTTTAATTTTCTTTTAAATCTAACTGAAGGTTTTTAATTTTAAAAAGAAAGTAAGAAAAAGATACTATTGAGGGGGTCTTTTCTCGATGGGGAGTTGATCGATATTTTTCGATTTTGGACTGCCAGCTAGGATTTGGAAAGTATGAACTTTGTGACAGCCCAAAAGTTAAAAAACATTTTATTAATGGCTCAGAAGACCCCTACAGTATAGTTAAGACGTTTCTTTCAACTGGCTCTGTCTTTTTCAATATACTATTACTTTGCATAAAGGGGTATTTTGTCAACACCAAGAGAAGTGAGATCCATAAAAATGATATCATTAGATCGGAAATTTAATTTTGCATAGAATTGGTGTGCCCGAATTGAAAAATACTCTCGGCAACATTGAGTTTGACCCCTACGTAGTTGCCATCTTTTTAAATTATTTTTAATTTAACTCAGAATAAAGAAGGAATGACAGCTTTTCTCGACAACTACTTGAGAGACACATGTTATTCTTGCACCATTCGATCAGCCAATTTATGGAGAGCTGTACTATTGAAGTTCTCAAGAGGAAATCATTCTAAAATTATGAGAAAATACCCTTCCAGGTATTTGGCAGCAGCCTCCCACTTCTTCAAAACCCCATTATCTCCACAACTACTTTATTGACCATTTAAAGACTTGGATCAGTAGAAAGCGCAAGAAATACCAAATACGGATGATGGCAGGAGTGCGAAAAAACAAATCTTTGAAAGTATTTTTCGAACTTTTAAAAGAAAATGTTACTGTTCCATACTATTAATAAGAGGAAAGAACTAAACTTAGTACTGTTGTAACTTTCTGGATAAAATAGCTAGATCTTTTTGACAAGCACTGACGGGACCTGCGTCGGTTTTACCACATGATAGTTATAATCGTTGCGAAAAAATATGTTTTCAAGCTTGCAGAAAGAAGCTCCAAGTGATTACTTTATCAGGCAACTGATGGATTATCGAAAGAAAGAAAGACATATTTTCTCGACAACTACTCGACAGACACATGTTATTTTTGCACCATTAGATCAGCAAATTTATGGAGAGCTGTTCTATTGAAGTTCTCAAGAGGAAATCATTCTAATATTGTGAGAAAATACCCTTCCAGGTATTTGGCAGCAGCCTCCCACTTCTTCAAAACCCCATTATCTCCACAACTACTTTATTGATCATTTAAAGATTTGGATCAGTAGAAAGCGCAAGCAATACAGAATACGGAGGATGGCATGAGTGAGAAAAAACAACTCTTTGAAAGTATTTTTCGAACTTCTAAAAGAAAATGTTACTCTTCTATGTTATTAATAAGAGAAAGAACTAAACTTAGTACTGTTATAACTTTCTTGATAAAATTGTAAGGTCTTTTCGACAAGCACCGTCGGGAAGTGCTTCGTTGTTACCACAGGATAGTCATAATAGCTGCGAAGAAATATGTTTTCAAGCTTGCGAAAAGTAGCTCCTATTTATCACTTTATTTAAACAAGCAGTTGATGGATCCTCACAAGGGACAATATGTCATTAACCACTAAAGATATTAATGTTTCAGAAGTATCATCAGAAAGCTTCCGAAATTTGCAACATGTTGAAGTATTTGTTTTTGAGAAAACACATCTCCCATGTGTTTTTACTGACCTTTGAAAGTTATTTCTTGGTCTCTCATATTATTAATATGGGGAAGGAAACGAGTTTAGTAGTGTTGTAACTTTATGCATATAATAGACAGAACTTTGCTACAAGTATCGTCTGATAGCTGAGTAATATTGAAAGTGGGTGCATTTGATTTATGAGAGAAACTCTTCTTGCAAGCCTGAGAAAAGAAGCTCTAAGTTGGCACTCTATTTGTGAGCAGAAAAAGGATTAGTATAAGGTTCATTTTCTCAACAACGGGGTAAGATATTAATCATCAGGTGGTACCGTTGGAAAGCTGTTAAGATTTACAACAGGGTAGATGTGTTTTCTCAGGCGAAATATTTTTAAATTTATTTTTACTGACCTTTGAAAGTTATTTCTTAGTCGCCCATATCATTAATAGGGAGTAAGAACTGAGTTTAGTAGTGTTCTAACTCAATGAATAGAATAGAAAGGACTTTGATATAGGAGTCCCTTGATAGCACACGAAATGCTGAGATGCCCGAATTTGATTTGTGAGAAAAAAGACCCTGTCAAGCCTGAGAAAAGAAGCTCTAAGTTGCCACTCTATTTGTGCGCAGCAAAATGATTAGTATAAGGTTCATTTTCTCAACAACGGGGAAAGATATTAATCATGGAGTGGTACCGTTAGAAAGCTGTTAAGATTTGACACAGGGTAGATGTGTTTTCTCAGAAAAAATACTTTTAACATATAGTTTTACTGACCTTTGAAAGTTTATTTTTGGTTTCTCATATTATTAATAAGGAGAAATAACTGAGTTTAGTATTGTTCTAGCTCTATGAAAAGAAAAGCCAGAACTTTTTGTTGTCTAGACGAATTGTTGGTCCCGAGTCGGGATAACAAGGAGTCTCCTGCCTTTCTAATCATACCTTTTACAGAGGTAGGGTTAGGGTAAAGGTTAAGCATTGGACAACAAAGAATCTCTTAACTTTCTTATTATACCTTTTGCAGTAGTAGGGTTAGGGTAATGCTCGTGAATTATATACATGAACACGAGTATTAACCCATAATACCACTGTAAAAGTATCAAAGAACGTAGGAGAATCTTTATCAAGAAAACAAATACTCACTAAGGGACACATGGACTAAACACTAGTAGTTGCGGTTTTCCGCTCGGTGGCCGCCACTAATAAAGGACATGTGTAACAGAGACTGAGTAGAAATAACTTCTTCACTGCCGGCAGTATGTCAGCAGACCTCAAACTATACAACCTCAACCTAAAAAGTAAACAACCTTTCGAGTCTCTGTCACTCTACAGCATTCAACAAAAGGTTATTGGCCTATTAACTCTCGTTCTTTGCTGCCCCGCGCACTCTCTGCACTGGCCCGACCATGGTGCAAGAAGAAGTAGCCTCCGAACATGAGGAGGTCGCCTCCGTCGTGTATGAAGACGACGATGATGACGACAGTGAAAGTATGGCAACCGCCAACTTTCATGGTCCCCTCCCCGCGGTCCCTGCCACCGCGATGCACTCCAGCGACAACCTGGACTTTCTGCTGGCGTCCGAGTCAGCCCCAACCATTCATTACCAACCTGAGACCCCGGCTCTCATCAAAGGTATCAAGCGCTACTTCGAAAATAATCGCTCGACACCAACGTACGACGGCGACTTTGAAGAATACTCCGATTTCTTCGAAGGCTTCTGCGGCTACTACGAACTTCCCTTCAAGGACATCAATACATGGAAACCTGGCCAGCCGGCATCCATTTGCAAAGCCCAGGACTCTGTGTTGGCACTCTTCCTGCTCGAAGGTTTCAAGAAGTCATCCCTGTCTTCGGTCATACGCTCCAGGTATGCCAAAGGCAGCGGCCTTGTCGGGTGGTACGTGCTAAGACAACGCTTCAACCAGCACTCTAGACTCAACCAACAGCGTCGTTGGAAAGAGCTGATGAGTGTCATGGCCGCTTGTCCCAAGCCCCACGAGGATCGCTCCAAGCTGGACGACCACATCGACAAGTTGAACACCGCCATTGCCAAGCTCGAAAAGACTCGCCCTACGTTACAGTCTATCATGCTGTTCAGCTACATCCAACAGCTCCCTGCAGAGTATGACAAGATCAAGGCTGATCTCTACGCTCACTCTACTCTGACATTCCGTGTCATTCACGAACGCACCGGCCTGACTATGGAATCTGCTAAAGCTGCCAACACTTCTGTTTCCAATGAAGTGACTGGTGCTTTTGGCGCTTCTACTGACGCGACACTTTTACAACTCGCTGCAGCTGTTAGCCAAGCCTTTGGCAACTCTCCAAGCCCTCCGCAGCCCCGCAATTACCGTTCTCGTGGCAGATACCATGGCTCTCATCGAAACAACTCCCACCGTTGTCTTCGTTGCGCGCAAAATCACGCCACCGACAATTGCACCCTTGACCCTAGAGTTCGTTGCGCCCGCTGCAACAAACCAGGTCACAAGGCCATAGTCTGCCGCAGCGTTCCCACTGAGGAATACTTTGCTGCTAACGTAAAAGATTTTTCAAAGTCTGCTTACCTTGGTGGCAATGCTTTTCCTTCAACTGTTATTGACAGTGGAGCTGGTGTTACAGTTGTTCCTAGCCGTCGACACATTCATTCTGAACTACCTCTACAAAAAGCAACACCTATTGTAGGTGTCTCAGGTGAATTACAAAATCCAGACAGTGTAGGCACTTACCTATCGCCATTCATTCCCAACGCCCCCGCCATACCTGCTCAAGTACATGACAGGGCCCCAGCTGTACTTGAAAGTCTCGCTGCTCTACACGCTGCTGGAGCCGAGCTACACATTACCAAAGATCGCCAAGTCCTTGTCTGGCAAAATCAAGAGATCCCTTTACAATTTTGTAACAACGCATTGACTTATGCACAGGACACTACCAGCGAACCAACTGCAACACCAGTGTTTGCCGGACTCGACATTCTTGAGGCCCATCGTAGAGCTGGACATCGCTCATTCGAAACACTTGATGCTATATCAAAACAAGTTTCGGGACTCCCTCTTGCGAAAATACAAGGATCTTTTCCAGTCTGCCCTGGCTGTGCTCAAGGTGACTCATCGCGCTCTCCCATTCGTAAAGGACCTCACTCACCTCGCAGTACCGGTCCGCGCCAAGTATCACATGTCGACCTGCTTGGTATTAAAACGCGCTCCAGCACAGGCAATAAATACTGTGTTGTCTTTGTGGACGATTACTCCAAGTATCGGCGATGCTATTCGTTTCCTGAGTGCAATGCCGAAACACTTGTCAAAGCCATTCGGGCGTGGCGCAGAGACTGGCTCGGCGCCGCTCCCGGGAAAACTTCAACCCCTGAAGGCTTAACTCTCATCGCTGATCATGCTTTCGCTTCTAAACTTGTACAGGAGCAAATGGACTTGTACAATTGGAAACTGCAATTTGCATCTCCCCATGAACACGGTACTCATGGCGTCGCTGAACGCACAGTAGGTCTCGTTTCTCGCCTCGCTTGGTCCTATCTTCATGACTGCAATCTCCCGAGCACCTTTTGGGATTTTGCAACTGATTACGCATGTTGGACCCTTAACCGCCTTCCATCGCCTCGGACCTCTAAGGTGCCTGCTGTCATTCATGGATGTGGTACTGCCGATTTGTCTCCAAGTCGACAATTTGGCACCCTTGTTGCCTACCATCAACACAATCCCAGTGTTGCAACTAAAAGCGACTTTGCTGCCAAAGGAAGCCTTGGTATTTTTCTGGGCTGCAGTTCTCGACATAGCTTTGGGACATCACGCATCATGTCTTTGGACTCTCGCCGCATCGTCTTTTCGCGGAGCTACCGTGCTCTGCCTTACCTTCCTCAGCTTTCTGAATCATCTGACTACATTCGCAAGCAACTTCTGAACAACTCTTTACACAATACTGCCCCAGTAAAGGTTTTCTCCAACGATTACGGTGACATTACTTCGAGTCCATCGAGTTCTGATTTTTTCCACCCTCTTACCAAAGATGCCTCGCCTCTGGTTCTTCCTTCAAACTCTTCAGAGATCACCTATCCCTCCAGCCCCTCCTTCACTAAAGAAGTCTCTGCCAACTTTGATCTCGCAGGCTCTTCTGGCGAAAACGAAGCAGATCTACATTTTAGCTATCCTGCCCAAAGTACTCCCGCAACATCCAGTCCAGAGCAGGAGGTGTCCGACCTTATAGACTTTCAGCAGGAGGTGCCTGATCTTATTAGCATTGATCAGGAGGTGCCTGATCTTATTAACATTGATCAGGAGGGGCCAGACGCTACCATTATAGAGAAGGAGGTGCCCGATGTTACCATCATTGAGCAGGAGGTGGATTCTTCACAGAAACCACCGCGTAAGTATAAACAGAAACCGTCTTACTCCTCCGAGTTTAAGCAAGCTCTTCGTGAATTTGTTGATGCTGGTCCATTATACCCTGGACAAGTTCTACAAATAGCAAACAACAAATTCCATTGGGTAGATCCAATTCTTGGCGACGTCGACACCGGCTCTACAACAAGAAGTGGTAAAACCTTCCATCCAAGTTCCTCAACTTCAGCTCCAGCTTTGTTGACGAAGGAGGTGAACAATCAGGAAGCTTCTACTTCAAACACTCACGTTTACGAGGACCCACGCAGACCTGTTCGCGAGCCTCGTCACGAAAGTGATCTTCGACTTTACAGCGACTATGAGAAAGCCATGTGGAGGAAAACAGACGATGAAGAAATGGCAAATCATGCAGCACAAGAAACCCTGCAAGAAGTCCCAAAGTCGGAGGTGCGTGGAAAAGTCTTAGATGTCATGAAGGTCTACAAGAAAAAGCCCGCAGACAACGAAGGGCGCCGTAGACTTAAGATGAGACTTGTTGTTCGCGGTGATCAAGAACCAACCTCTGAACAAGAAGTAGCATCACCAGTTACGATGCCATCTTCCGTACGCATCCAAATTACCTTGGGTCTTACACAGGAGCATGACTTTGCTATTTTCGACATTACAAGTGCTTTCCTCACTGCACCGGTACATGACAAAGACATTTTCATACGAGTACGGACTTTCTACGGTGAATACACTTACTATCGCCTTCTGAAATCTGTCTATGGCATCTCATCTGCTCCGCTAAGATTTTACAAAGAACTAGCGCATGCTTTTGATGCTTTTGGCTTAGCACCTTGCCCCGATGATGCATGCCTTTTCCATCATAAAGGCCTGAACCTGACAGTGTCTACCCATGTCGATGATGGTTTGGTTTCTGGTCCTACCTCGAGTGTCAAAGCTCTTGAAGGTCATTTAAAATCATATTTTGGGAACGACAAAGTGGACTTCGAACATTTACCTGACAACAAACGTGTTCGATACCTTGGAGCGCACCTTACGATCAATCGAAGTTCCAAGATCGCTTTGTTAGATCATGCCGACTTTATTGAGGAACTTCTCGAAACTCATGGTCTTAACAATTGTCAACCACGCATCACTCCTGCATCTGCAAACCCGTTAACATTTCCTAAGGAGGCCAAAACTGATCCCCTTTATCAGTCATTGGTGGGAAGTCTTCAATGGATAGTCAATACACGCCCCGACATTGCATTCGCAGTTAAAGAACTTGGTAGACACAACCGTGCAGCAACCGAAGAACACTTTACAGCAGCCAAAGCTGTTTTACGTTACCTTGCTGGCACAAGCAACATCGGGATAGTCTTACGAGGAGCCATACAACTTTCGGACATAAAGCTTGAAGCTTGGTGCGATGCCTCTTACGCGCCTTGCCCTTACACACGACGTTCTACGCTTGGCTACCTGCTAGCAGTTAATGGGTCTACCATTCTGACAAAGTCTAGTACAGAACGAACTGTGGCACTTTCCTCAACTGAGGCAGAACTCTACGCTGCGAACGAAGCCGCTAAAGCCATTATTTGGAACCGTCGCATCTTAGATTTTCTGGGCTGTCCCCAAGCCGATGCATCGCCACTATACACGGACAACCAAGCTATCATCCCTTTGATTCGAAACTTGAGCGTTGGCAACAACTCTAAGCATGTGGACATTCGCAGACACCATCTTCATCAACTTTTAGAGGACAACATCATTTCTCTATCCTATGAAAACACTCGGACCAATCCAGCTGACGTGTTGACCAAACACCTTAGTCGGGAGCTTCATCACTATCATATCTACCGCATCTGCCTTGCTTTTCTTGGGCACGTAACTCCCGGAGATACGGATCGCTCTGTATCTGCACTTCTAGGAACAAGGCTCACGTCTAAGAAGTTTGGGGAGGTGTGTTGTCTAGACGAATTGTTGGTCCCGAGTCGGGATAACAAGGAGTCTCCTGCCTTTCTAATCATACCTTTTACAGAGGTAGGGTTAGGGTAAAGGTTAAGCATTGGACAACAAAGAATCTCTTAACTTTCTTATTATACCTTTTGCAGTAGTAGGGTTAGGGTAATGCTCGTGAATTATATACATGAACACGAGTATTAACCCATAATACCACTGTAAAAGTATCAAAGAACGTAGGAGAATCTTTATCAAGAAAACAAATACTCACTAAGGGACACATGGACTAAACACTAGTAGTTGCGGTTTTCCGCTCGGTGGCCGCCACTAATAAAGGACATGTGTAACAGAGACTGAGTAGAAATAACTTCTTCACTGCCGGCAGTATGTCAGCAGACCTCAAACTATACAACCTCAACCTAAAAAGTAAACAACCTTTCGAGTCTCTGTCACTCTACAGCATTCAACAAAACTTTTCTATAAAAAGCACTCAATAGTTCACGTTTTAATGAGATACGTGCATTTGATTTATGAGAAAACATGTTTTTGCAAGCTTCAGAAAAGAAGCTCCAAGTTGCTACTCTATTTGTGAGCAGGATAGAGAATTAAACGGCTAGTATAAAATCATTTTCTCAACAACGGGGAAAGATATTAATGATGGGGTGGTACCGATGGAAAGTAGATTCAATTTACGACAGGGGAGATGTGTTGGTTCAGAAAAAATAAAATAATGATTATGTTTTATTGTCTTTTGAAAGATATTTTTTTGTTTCTCATATTATTTATAGGGAGAGAAACCGAGTTTAGTAGTGTTCTAACTCTATTAATAGAATAGACAGAGCTTTGCCACAAGTCCCACTCGATAGCGTATGAATTGTTAAGATCTGTGTATTTGATTTATGAGAAATACTTGCTTGCAAGCTCGAGTAAAAAAGCTCCAAGTTGTTACTTTGTTTAATGGCAGGATAAGAAAACATTTGCTACTATAAGGTTCATTTTCTCAACAATGGGGAAAGATATTAATCATGGAGTGATACCGTTGGAAAGCTGTTAAGATCTACAACAGGGTAGATGCGTTTTCTCAGAAAACAATACTTTTAACATATAGTTTTATTGACCTTTGAAAGTTATTCTTTAGTCTCTCATATTATTAATAGGGGGGTGGAGCCGAGTTTAGTAGTGTCCTAACTCTTTGAGTAGAATATACAGAACTTTTCTACAAACACAATTCGATAGCTCAAGAATTGTTGAGATGGCCGCGTTTGATTTATGAGAGAAAAGCTTCTTGCAAGATTGAGAAAAGAAGCTCTAAGTTGTCACTCTATTTGATAACAAAAGAAAGAATTAAATGATTAGTATAAGATGCATTTTCTCAACAACGGGAAAATATATAAATCATGGACTGGTACCATTGGAAAGCGGCTTGAAATTGCAACAGGGTAGATGTAATTTCTCAGAAAAATACTTTAACATATAGTTTTACTGACCTTTGAAAGTTTAATTTTTGTCTCTCATATTATTAATAGGGGAAAGGAACCGAGTTTAGTAGTGTTTTAACTCTATGAGTAGAGTACACAGAACTTTTCTAGAAGAACCATTCGATAGCGCATGAATTGTGGAGATGGCCGCATTTGATTTATGAGAGAAAATCTTTTTTCAAGTTTGAGAAAAGAAGCTCTAAGTTGTTACTCTATTTAATAACAAAAGAAAGAATTAAAAGATTTGTACAAGATTCATTTTCTCAATGATTAAGCAATATATTAATCATGGATTGGTACCGTTGGAAAGCTGTTGCAATTTACAACAGGATACATGTGTTGGTTCAGAGGAAAAAAAATATATGACTATGTTCTATTGACTTTTGAAAGATATTTCTTTGTTTCTCATATTATTAATAGGGGGAGAAACCGAGTTTAGTAGTGTTATAACTCTATTACTATAACAGACAGAACTTTGTTACAAGCACCATTCGATAAATCATGAATTTTTGAGATAACCGCGTCTGATTTATGATTGAAAATATTTTTGCAAGCTTGAGAAAAGAAGCTCCAAGTTGTTACTCTATTTATTAGCAGGATAAAGGGCAAAATGAATAGTATAAGATTCAATATCTCAACAATGAGATAATATATTAATCATCGAGTGGTACCATTGGAAAGCTGTTTGAATTTACAACAGGGTAGATGTGTTTTCTCAGAAAAAATACTTTTAATATATAGTTTTACTGAGCTTTGAAAGTTTAATTTTGGTCTCTCATATTATTAATAGGGGGAAGGTACCAAGTTTAGTAGTGTTCTAACTTTATCAATAGAATAGCCAGAGCTTTACTACAAGCCCCATTCGATAGCTCATGAATTGTTAAGTTGCGTGTATTTGATTTATGAGAAAAAACATACTTGCAAGCTTGAGAAAAGAAGCTCCAAGTTGTCACTATTTGTGAGCAGGATAAAGAATAAATTGATTAGTATAATATTCATTTTCTCAACAATGAGATAATATATTAATCATCCAGTGGTACCATTGGAAAGCTGCTTGAATTTACAACAGGGTAGATGTGTTGGTTCAGAAAAAATAAAATTATGGTTTTGTTTTTATTAACTTTTGAAAGATATTTCTTAGTCTCTCATATTATTAATAAGGAGAAAGAGCTGAGTTTAGTAGTGTTCTAACTTTATCAATAGAATAGACAGAGCTTTTCTACAAGCACCATTCAATAGTTCATGAATTGTTAAGATACGTGTATTTGATTTATGAGAAAAAACATACTTGCAAGCTTGAGAAAAGAGGCTCCAAGTTGTCACTCTATTTGTGAGCAGGATAAAGAATAAATTGATTAGTATAATGTTCATTTTCTCAACAATGAGATAATCTATTAATCATCCAGTGGTACCATTGGAAAGCTTGAAACATTTACAACCGGGTAGATGTGTTCGTTAAAAAAAAATAAAATTATGGTTTTGTTTTTATTAACTTTTGAAAGTTATTTCTTAGTTTCTCATATTACTCATAAGGAGAAAGAGCTAAGTTTAGTAGAGTTCTAACTCTATGAACAGAAAAACCAGAAATTTTCTAGAAGATCCACTCGATAGCCCATTACTTGCTGCAATGCTCACATTTGATTCATAAGAGAAAAGCTTCTTGCAAGCTTGAGAAAAGAAGCTCTAAATTGTCACTCTATTTGTTGGCAGGATAAAGAATAAATTAATGAGTATAAAATTCGTTTTCTCAACAATGAGATAATCTATTAATCATCGAGCGGTACCGTTGGAAAGCCACTTCAATTTGCAACAGGGGAAATGTGTTTTCTCAAGCGAAATGATTTTAAAAGTTATTTTTACTGATCTTTGAAAGTTATTCTTTGGTCTCTCATATTAAAAATAGGGAGAAAGAAACGAGTTTAGTAGTGTTCTAACTCTGTCAATAGAATATCCAAAACTTTCCTGTAGCGATAACGTGATAGCACATAAATTGCTGAGATGCCTGCATTTGATTTGCGAGAAATAATATACTTTCAAGCTTAAGAAAGAAAGCTCCAAGTTGTCACTCTAATTGTCAAAAAAATAAAGAATTAAATAATTAGTATAATATTCATTTTCTCAACAATGGTAAAATATATTTATCATGGAGGGGTACCGTTGCAAAGCTGGTGAAATTTACAACAAGGTAGAGGTGTTGGTTCAGAAAAAATTAAAATATGATTATGTTTTTATTGACTTTTCAAAGCTATTTCTTAGTTTCTCATTATTAATAAGGGGAAAGAACTAAGTTTAGTAGTGTTTTAACTCTATGTGTTAAGGGGCTATAAAAAGGCGTGACTAATGACCACTCGTCAATACCTAGTATACCCCGGTCCCATATATAGATTATCTCTTGACACCCCCCCATTCTCTGGGCGAAAGGTTCATATTTCGGTTAGAGACTGATTCGACATCCCAGCAGGAATAGGACACCCCTACCCCCCAGTAAGTCCTTCTTTTTCCAGGCACTTACATCATGGGGGGATCGAACCCGGGACCAACATACGGCAACTCTATCTCCTAGAGTTTCAGCTATTTGACTCTTAATCTGTTAAGGGGCTATAAAAAGGCGTGACTAATGACCACTCGTCAATACCTAGTATACCCCGGTCCCATATATAGATTATCTCTTGACACTATGAACAGAATAAGCAGAGCTTTTCTACAAACACCACTCAATAGTTCATGAAATAATAAGATAAGTGCATTTGATTTATGAGAAATAATTTTCTTCCAAGCTTGAGAAATGAAGCTGGAGGTTATCACTCTATTTGTTAGCAGGACAGAGAATCAATTGTTTAGAATAAGATTCATTTTCTCAACAACGGGGAAAGATATTAATCATGGAATGGTACCGTTGGAAAGCTGTTTCAATTTACATTAGGGAAAATATCTTGATTTATAAAAACAAAACTATGATTATGATTTTATTGACCTTTAAAAGATATTTTTTGGTCTTTCATATTAATAATATGGGGAAGGAACCGAAATTAGTAGTGTTCTGACTTTATCAATGCAATAGCCAGAGCATTTCTACAAGCACAATTCGATAATTCATGAACTGTTAAGATGCGCGCATTTGATTTATGATAAAAAATATTCTTGCAAGATTGAGAAAAAAAACATCAATATGGCACTCTATTTGTAAGGAGGATATAAAACAAAATGTTTAGTACAAGATTAATTTTCTCAAAAACCGGGTTATATAATAATCATCGAATGGTACCCTTGGAAACATGTGTCACTTTGCAACAGGGTAGATGCGTTTGCTAAGAGAAATTAAAATTATATTTATGTTTTTATTGACTTTCGAAAGTTATTTCTTAGTTTCTCATATCATTATTAAGGAGGAGGAACCGAGTTTAGTAGTGTTTTTACGCAATCAAAAAAGTAGGTAGAACTTTTCCACAAGAACCACTCGGTAGCTCGTTCATGGCTAAGATGGACACATTTGCTTGATGAGAAGAAATCTTCTTGCACGCTACAGGGAACAGGTCTTAGCTATCACTCTAATTTTTAGCAGCACATAAAATTAAATGGTTAGCATAAGATTCATTTGCTCAACAAATGAGTCACCTATTAATCATGGAATGGTACTATCGGAAAGCTGCTGCGCAATACGACAGGAAACCTGTCTTCATTAAG
The DNA here is from genome assembly GCA_004764695.1 of Schizochytrium sp. TIO01. Lineage (NCBI taxonomy): Eukaryota > Bigyra > Thraustochytrida > Thraustochytriidae > Schizochytrium > Schizochytrium sp. TIO01. The sequence continues at coordinate 17,613 of SMSO01000017.1, read as the reverse complement.
AAAACTAAAACTTCAAATTGAGTTTTATTGACTTTGAAAGTTATTTCTAAGTTTCTCATATAACTAATAAGGAGAACAGGCAGACTTTGCAGTGTCATAACTCTATCAATAAAATAGTTAGAAACTATCTACAAGCACCAGTAGAACGCTTCACAACTCATCGCAGATACAGGTTAAAATGATGATGAGAAAATACTTAAAAAAATTAGACAAAAGGACTTCCATCGTATTATAGACGGTTCTTATTGAAGTCTCCCATATCCACGAATGTCAGCAGGCGCGTAAAAATTTTTTCTTTTAAAAAAGAAAATATTTTTAATTCTTCATTAAAATTTTTATTGTAAAACCATTAAGAAACACCATAATAAACAATCATTAGGTAAGGTTAGGTAAGGTTAGGTAAGGTTAGGTAAGGTTAGGTAAGGTTAGGTAAGGTTAGGTAAGGTAAGGTTAGGTTAAGGTTAGGTTAGGTTAGGTTAGGTTAGGTTAGGTTAGGTTAGGTTAGGTAAGGTTAGGTTAGGTTTTAGGTTAGGTTAGGTTAGGTTAGGTATAGGTTAGGTTAGGTTAGGTTAGGTTAGGTTAGGTTAGGTTAGGTTAGGTTAGGTTAGGTTAGGTTAGTTAGGTAGGTTAGTTAGGTTAGTCCCCAGTAATCAAATGTAAAGTTGAAGGAACTAGAGTATATTTTGGTTTAGATTCTGGTAATTAAAAATCGTTTCATGATGGATTGTTCCGTATATATTGATGGACTAAGGGAAACATAATCTACCGTTGAAAGACTGCGTTGTTTGATGCCCCAGCCAACAATTTGAGTTTTAGTTGTTAGCATTGTATTGAATTTTACAATTGTATCTTTATTTGACACATTGTTAAGCCTCACGAGGTATTCTCCAAACCTTCGAACATCCTGCCAATACATATCTTTACCGCTGACCTCTGGTTGGTAAACATGCAACTCGAAGTAGGAGCAGGAACAGCAGTAGTAGCAGCAGCAGAGAAAAAGACATTCTATGTATATTGCTATTTATTGTGGAATTAGCCTCAGGGCTAACTAATGTCTCGAAAATTGATACAGGGTAAAGTGAGCAAATAAAGAAATCCACTACCTATTTAAAGTAAATAACATACGATATAGTCCACAAAAATACGATAGTGATCTGTTGTTGGTATTTACTTTAATTAAGGATGTTGGGAATACACATGACTTGCCACTGCAACAAAAAGAGCAAATAGAGAGAATACCTGGCCATAAAGATCAACAGTGCATAACCCAGAACAGCCATGCTGGTATAAAGAGAGCAGCATTACAGGTCGAGGCACATTTGATAGCGCTTTAAGTACCATCCAAAAGGTTCACCCCTTTGGACTAACGCTGCTGTATGTGTCGCAGAAGATTGAACTTGCCTAAGCCACATTTATACACAATCACAAAGCTGCTTGCTAAGCGACGCATGCCCCAGCACTGACATTTCTAAAGCTTGCACTCTGTGAAGAGGGTAGCATATTTTATACGCTGGCTGCATCAAAATCTTGCGGTGGTTTTGACGTAGAGGCCGGATCATCAGGCTTTACTTGATTTGAGTTATTTCCCCAAACAGTAGTTGCAGCAGAGACATATTTGTGGTTCTGATTTACAGTCATCTTGACATAGAAATACATGCGATGAAACCACAAGCGCCAAAAACAAGCGTAGCAGCGAACCAGCCAAGGGCGAGCTTTGCCGTAAGCACTCGAGATTCAGGAGGGAGGTCTGCTTCACGCTTTTTCATGAAATGCAAAGCAAAGAAAAAGACTATTAAGAAAACACCATAGTAAGCGGCAATGAAATAATACAAAGTCTTGCGCACTTGAAGCTCGTAGCTACTTCCACCGTAGTTCTGGCACTCCACGAACCATATATTAGGCAAGCACATGTCATGCCCCGTGCAGTACCCACTGCAGCACGCATCATCTGTGTTGTGGATACTGAACAAGCACACCATCCTGCTTGTGCTGTGACGTTGCGAGGTTAACTTGGTCGCCCAAACTAGCCAACATTGCGAAATTGCTTTCTTGAACTCATGAGTACTTTTACGCTATAGACGGCGACATCACTAGGTACTCTATTTTACTAAATACTTTATAACCATCCCTTTATTGTGCACGTGAACTGCGTTCTATTCACTAAAGTGGCTTGTGCCTCTTCTATTTCTTCCTAGCCCCTACTACTCTTGGGTAGCCACGTGCTACTTGATTTGAGCGCACGCCACAATCGATCTGCTCCAAGTCGATCTGGTACCCATTTTGGTACAACAAGGATTAGTAAAATATGTTAGCTGGCTTAGCCGAGAGTTCTGAGACTCCATTAATTAGGCTATCAAACGAGCGACCAAAAGGTAGCGCGTCGCACGCGAGTTACAACGCTGGTCGTTCAGGCTTACCTTTGGTGAGGTTTTGCTGATGTCTTATGTACAAACTCTCGGCTTGTTTACCTAGAGGTAGTTTGTTGCCTTCTTCGTCTATTGCCCAATAAAGGATTTAAGGAACACGCAGCCTGTGTCAATAGCTTGTTCCATGAAATTTTGATCAGCTAAAGAGGAGCCAGCAATGCACACAAATTGTGATTAAAAATGCTGAAGGAGGGACTCCCTCGTTCGCACCGAAGTCCCTTTGTACAATCCGAACTAAGACCTCACATAGATTAATTCATGCCTGTCTTGCCTCCGAGGGAGTGAACATAGGTATATCCATTGAGATTGAGTCAAGAACATGATTTCCTTATTCCGCTCGGCCTATGGCAGAGACGACTTGCAGAGACAACATGAAGTTCACTTCTTGCAATCGCGAGATTTTTAATTGGTCCGGGACCACAGCTCCATAATGTGAGCGCACACCCCAAAACCAAGGAGAACAGAACACAAAAACGCAAAGGTGAGGAAAACTTACTACTACTAGGCTTAGTGAACGAAGCCTCCAAAAACTTGAACGAACTAGGCTACCTACGGCGGTGTTGTATCCCCAGTGCAGTTAAACATAAGAGTGGTGAAAAAAATGTAAAGTGAAAAGACTAGGGTACACCTTTATTCTTTTGGCTGTTCTGACCGCTCGGATTTTCTGACATGATCCGAAAGTTTATTGTACACGCGTATGTAAAGTTCAAGATTGACTAGATTAGATTGTGTTTATTAATTTTAGGTTCTTGCAAAGTCTAAGTTGATCCTTGGGATTCAGTAATATACTACTCTACTTGAAGTGTGCTTACACGTGCCAGAGTATTACGAACCTCTGCGATGTGAATTGACATGTTTTTCCGATGAGTGATTTCTGCGTTTATTCATATTTCATCCATATATTTGTGAACCAATTAAGCTCATGCTTTACTTCACTACTTTGAGCATCACCCTATGGCTTATAGGAGAAATGATCTATTAATAGAATATACTAATAAAATACATTTTCGATGGAATTATCAACACAAAATTTAAACATTACTACGAAAAGGCAATATGCCCATTTCCTACAACAATATTATATGCATCAACATGCGCCCAGAATTAAAGCTTAATTAACGCGTAGAGTAATTGATTGAACTCTCAACAACACATTTTAATAAAAATCGCATCTTTGATTACGATATAACCGCAAACAAGGAAGCTGAGAATGATTTCCTTCCTATTCCATATCATGAATGGTGCATTCGTTATGTGTTAAAGCATACAATGACAAGGTGTTCCCCAACAAAGAGGCAATTCGTTGCTACAAACTCATTATCTAAACGCCGACAACCCAGATCCTTTGGAACCCTAAAAGATATTCGCACTTCAGACTAAGATGTGCAAGTCAGATTGAGTTTTCACGAAAAGATTTGGTTGTATTAGAAGTTGAATGTTGCAAGAGTATGTTGTTATATGCTGTATTGCAAAGCTATCATTGTCAGAATTGTTATGCTGTGCCATTGCCCCGCGAGAACCGATTAAGATCTAGTTGAATTGCTGAAATATAAATCTGGCCAGCTAGTGATTGACTGGGAAGATGAGGCCAACAACCTTAACGTATACTGAAGAGGGCTTGTTACGCTCTGGATCCTATTAGGGTCAGAGATCTGCCGTCTTTGAAATTGAATTTCAAGGTAGTCTGATTCATATTCCAATTGGGAGATTATTTCACTTTATTTCACTTTATTTCACTTTATTTCACTGTGTAGAGACATATAGATAATTGCAGGAGCCGGGTCAACTCGTAAGTTCAACCATCGATCTAGATCCTAACATACTTGTTATATCAAACGGTGGGTATACAATATCGCCTCATGAACAACCACGGACGTGGTAGCCCTTTTGTGATACTTTATTCTTCTTAGACTGAAAATAGCACAATAAGAACTCTAGCAAAGCAACACCTTGTTTGTCTCTATGTTTCTTTGTTTAGATATCTCACCTCAAGTAGTAACGTCAGCTCTATATGTATGTAGCTCTGTGATTAGATCTGGTAAGATAAATTGTCCAGGGATCGTGAAGACAGGACATCACCAGAGTCCTTTGTAACCGTTCAAATTTCTTGATAGGAAGACTACTTAAATAAAAGGACGCATATAGACAAATAGTGAGATCCACACATGGATACACGATTGGTAGAATGTGAATTCGGATATTTTGCGATTATGACAGTGATTGATCTCTACTCTTCGGACTTAACCGGACCAAAATGTGTCTGGTTATCACACTCTTAAAAGTTTCGGCAAACTACCTTTTTCCCTCTAGAGAAGTTTGGCTAATTATTCCTTCATAAGTAACATTTTGCGTCTAATCATCAAGGTGTAACTAGCTACATGCTGTCTCAGGAAAATCAACACGTCTGTAGGTCGTGGGATTCCAGAAGAAGACCCGTCGAAGAATTATAGAGGAAGCACTTCAGACCAAAGACATGCTGGGATAAAGATTGGATGCCAACGTAGACATATTCAAACATAATTCGGGGATATTTTCTCAATCTGTACATCATTGCAAAGACCAATTACTCTTGGTTACTTCAATCATCGGTTGACGTTTTATTATCTATTAGCATTGTGTATTTAACGATAAAGATGTAATTCCTTATGGTGGGTTCTTAGTTTCAGATCTGCTAATTCTCTTCTTGAGATATCACTGTTGTCTTACTCTGGCAGTGTCTTCTACACGATGTTTCAAGTTCGTGATCGCCGCATGTGAATGTTACGATCTGCGTCTGTTCTATTCAGCAGCTTCCTATCATGTGCGCTAGATAGTATCATTACATCTTTGTCCTACCACAGAAGAAAGTCATACCCTACTAAGTCAAGATGACTAATACTTGTTGGTATTGAATTCTGTTGCAATGTATAGGGCTCATCGTAAATCTGATGGGTAGCCTTCACAGAAATATGGAGCTGAGCTAGTAGCAGGAGGTATTGGCGAAAGGGCTTGACTGTTGACTCATTCGTAATCACCAAGGTGATTTAGCGGTCATTTTTAATCTGTGGAGGGATTGGTAGTAGCTTTTTATTGTGGGGTCCGACTAGTCGCCGATGCAGGATGGCGCGTAACGTCACGAAGGACCATTTACATATATACAAGGCGATTCGCTTTTAAAAGGGTCAGTAAAACGAAGAGATAGATAGACAAGCAAGCCAACAAAATGTTCTTCTTTGAAACTACAACCATGGTCTCACAAGAGATAAAGGAGACAGCTTGTATAAGAGCAACACGTACTCTGAAGAAGGAATTATCATCAGGAAAGAGAAAATTTTGAAACAAAAGAGAAACTTGCGCACGGAGCATATTCATGATTAGGGGGGGAAACAGAGTTATTAAAGTCAGAAAGTCACGAAGGAAGACTCTGACGTGCGGGGTTGCAATGATTTCAATGTACAGCGATTTTTTTTTTCTTTTTTCGAAAGAGTGAAAGCAGGCAAATCTAAGCCGATAGACGAAGAGCTCGGGCACCCTAACAGGAAGCCGTTGCCTTGGAGTGTCATGCGCACGCAATAGCAGGCATATGAGGTCTATCTCTAAAGAGAGGCCTCATCTACTGCCAAAGCGAGGAAAGGAGCGCATAGACAAGTGGATGATCTATGAATGTTTTGGGTTTTTGGGCATATGCGAATTGAATTTGATGTGGGCAGTGCAAGCACCACGAGCGTAGAAGCTTTCGTAATTCCAAGGCACTTACTCATCAAGCAAGACGCCGCGGAGAGAGGTGCTAATCATCTCGTAAGAGCAGAAGATGATACCCTGGCCAGGGAGGGTGCGTGCGAGACGCGGGATCAAACCCTTGTAGAGACTGAGGGGGCCCTCCTCCTTGACCATGGTGTAACCGCAGTGGAACATGTTCTTGTAGCGGTGGCCGTCAAGACCCTGGGTGCGGGACTTGATGGTGTCAATGGGTGTGTTGCCGAGGGCTCCAAGAGCACCAGCAAGCATACCGCCAAAGAGAGCCTGGCCAGCGGTGAGCTTCTGCTCGGTGGGGTTCTCAAGCATGTAGTTCTTGTAGGTATTGAAGATCACAAAGCGAAGAGCCTGGTTACTTGCGGACTTGGCGATGGTGGCGCCGCAGCCCTTGTACATACCGGAGATGCCCTGGGTCTGAATGATGAACTTGGTGCCCTCAACAAGGCCCTTGTTTGCGTGGATGAGCTGGGTCTTGACAGTCTCCATAGGAGTAACAACAAGAAGAGACTCGAGGATTCCGGCACCAATACCTGCGCAGAGTCCAGATGCGACGGAGAGGCGACCAGTGGTGGGGTCTGCGAGAGTACGGTTAAAGTAGTCGAGGGTGGAGAAGCGGAGGAGACCCTGGAGGGGTGCTCCGATCAACAGCGGCGCCAAGCCACGGTAGATACCGAAGCCACGCTCCTTCATGTGGCTCATGATGCGGAAGTCTTTGTTGTCCTTGTTAAGTTGAAGGGCAGTTTTGGCGTACTCTGCAGGCCAGAGCGTGGAGATCTCGATGGCAGCAGATGCGAAGCCAGAGATGGGAGCAATCATGCGCTCACGGGTTGAGTTGGGGACGCGGCCGACTGCAGAGACGCCACGGCGAACCTCATTTTGCACGGCACGAGCTGCCACAGCGGAGTTGCTTGCGTTGCGCTTAAGCACGGCATTAAGCTCCGTAGAGACCATCTTTCCTGCAGCTGATTCTGCTATTTTCGCAGTTGAATAAGCGGCTGGTGCTCAAAGAGACCTGCCTCACACTGCCAGCGGCCTGCTTGCTGCTTGCTTGCTTAAGCTAGCTGCTTTGAGGTCCGTGAGGTTGATTAGAAACTTGCGAATTACGGGTTTGCTGAGGCTCCAATCGGCTTTGGCTTTGGCGCTTTGATTCCCAATTCATTTATTATAAAGTAATGTTACCATAAATTACATACAGAACAGACATACACTTACCACTTTTTTCTTTTCTTTTCCTTTCTTTTCTTTTCTTTTCTTTTCTTTTCTTTTCATTCTTTCTGTTTTCCTCTGCTTCCTCCATAGTAACTAACTCTCAAGAAAGAGAAAGCACGCGAGAAAAGGCAAAAAGAAAAGAAAAGAAGAGGACTCCTTTTCACTTGTTTCTCTGATACTCTCAACTTTGGTGGGACGCGTGTGCATATATTAACTAGCGCACTTCCCATTCATTCATTCCTTCATTCCTTCATTCACTATTTCTTCTGCATTAATCGATTGACTGATTGACTGATTCATTCATCGTTCTTTCACCAGACCAAGTCATCGATTCATTTCTTTGCGAAGGCACGAAGAAGCAGCAGCGACGTGCGTGATGTAAAGCACCTGAGTCCTTGGACGCTGTGCTTCTTTCTGAAGAAGAAGAAGAAGAAGAAGCAGAAGAAGAGGAGCGATTTCCACTCTGAAGGTGCTGCTTTCGCCTTTCTGTTCCTGTTTCTGTGTCTTTTCTTTTCTTTCTTTTCTTTTCCTGCTGCTTCCCTTTTGGAAGCAGCGTTTCTCTGTCCGCTTTTTTATTTTAAACATATATTATTCATTCTTCGACAATTCTTTTCTTTTTTCAGTTTAACAACAGCGCTTCACTCGCTCACTCACTCACTCACTCTTTCATTCTCTCTCTCTTTGTCTAAATCTGACAGAGAAACAAAAATCGGTTCTTAGGTACAGCTCGGGTTTCAAGCTTTAGCTGACTGTCGATTGGTTCATGAGCGATTGGTTCATTCTTTCTTTCGTTTATTATTCACAATACTCTGTGAATCAATCAATGCGAAGAAAGTAATAAATAAAGAAAGTGATAAGATAAACAAAGAAAGTGGTAAATAAAGTAATAAATAATAAAGAAAGAAGGAAACGTGCGTTTTCTTCGTCGGCAGCGTTCTCCATTGCCGCAATGGCTGTGAACAGCTTCAATCTTCTCCAGCAGCCCGTAACCAAGCACGACATGTGGGTGGGTCCACGTACGTTCTCACGCATAAGCTCGTAGGCACCACCTCTCAATCACTCATCTTCTCCGTAAGGTCTCTGCTCTATTATCCACCCCTCGCGAATGAATGAATGAATGAATGAATGAATACGCACGCATCAACTCTTTCATCCACTGTCATATATGATGCCATAATGGCGATCGCTCAATGATAACCATTTCTCTTTTCTTTTCGCCCCTTTACAATAACAATTCTAAACTCAACAAACCTTCTCAATCATTCTTTCTTTCTCTAAGTAGTTCGACTGACTGACTACTTTCCCTCACTGCACGCCCTTAACATCTGACCACCCCATGGCCGTTGCATTAAAACGGGTCCTCCAGCGTGCCACTATTACCGCCTCGACTCACGAGCGATCACAGGTGTTTCTTTGTTTCTTTGTTTCTTTATTTCTTTGTTTCTTTATTTCTTTATTTCTTTGATTAGAGAGGTCCAAAAAGGAAAGAAAGGAAAGAAGACATGAGTGGGTCTGCATCGATCGATCGATCGATCGCTCAGAATGGCGCTTCAGAGCAGAGCTCCTCCTTCGATCGTGAGTGGCTAGCTAGCCAGCCAGCCAGCCTGCCTGCCTGCCTGCCATCCAGCCAGCCAGCGAGCTTGCTGCCTCATTCATCGCACAGAATGGACTAGACTTCCGGCGCGAGGCGAAGCCAGCGAGCTCCTGGCTCCCGGCAATGTTGATGTTGTTGTTGTTGTTGTTGTTTTCGAGGAATAAGCACTCTTTTTCTTTTTGATTGGTTTGTTTGTTTGTTTGTTTGTTTGTTTGTTTGATTGTTTGTTTAATTGATTGATTGATAATGGAACAAAAGCAGCTCTATCGAAACTGATTGATTGAGCAATTGATTGATGGGTCTGTTTGGTTGGCTGGTCAGTTATTGGCACGGCGAAGAACAGAAAAGATCGACTCTGATCACGGTCTGTCTGTCTGCACGTACGTATCTATGCATGCTTGCATGCATGCATGAGTGAATGCATATATGTGTATCCACGCACGAGAGGCTTTAGTGCGAAAGAAAAGCATCAAAGGAAGCGCAGCAGTGTGAAGAAGAAGAAGAAAGAGGCCGTTTATTCGCTCATTCATTGACTCTCTTTCTTCCCTTCTTTCTTTCTTTCTTTCTTTCTTTCTTTCTTTCTTTGTTTAGGCATAAACAAAGCTCAGCACGCAGCGGGCGTAGCAGGCGGTAGGGACTCCTATGCCGTTCTCGCGGCAGGAGTGCGAAGGGAAAAAAGCCATACTGGAGATGAAAGGGAAGAAAGGCGGAGACCGGGAATAAGAAGAGAGGCCAAGAAAGAGAAAGAAAGAGAAGCACCAGGATGGGTAATCTTCTCCAGCGCAGTGACATGGACAAGATCGCTCAAGTCAAGTCAAGTTAACTCAATTCAAGTCACTCGACAGGTCGATCGAAGACCACTCACTCACCATCGCGATGTGTAGCCACGTATGCCACGAAGCAGCAGTCAATGTACCTCTGCGAAAGAGCTGCGAGATTGAGCAGAGTGCCAGTGGCATACATGATCTCAATTCGTCATATAAACATACATTCACTCATTCTTTTATTCTTTCATTCATGCACACACACATTTACTAACCTGCCTTTGGTAGGTAAGACATACATATCTACATGGATAGTATGGCACTCTGCTGCTTCGAGCAATGTCGCCGTTGATAACTAAGCAGAAAAGAGCGTAGTTCGCGATAGCAGTGCTGGCGACACTCAAAGTATGGTATTCTTTTGGGACTGACTGACTGACTGATTGATTGATTGATTGATTGATTGATTGATTGATTGATTGATTGATTGATTGATTGATTGATTGATTGATTGATTGATTGATTGATTGATTGATTGATTGATTGATTGATTGATTGATTGATTGATTGATTGATTGATTGATTGATTGATTGATTGATTGATTGATTGATTGATTGATTGATTGATTGATTGATTGATTGATTGATACATTCATTCATATATTCATTAACTGATCGTGGCCCACTCAATTAAGTACCTAAGGGATACAGAATCGAGGAATTGTCTTGCGTCGTCATGTTTTCGTGGGTTTGATGAGGGATTAGAGAGGAGAGCGATGCAGTTACGATTGAACCATTATCTTATTATGATGTTACCACTGCTGCTTTTATACATATATGTATATATTTTTAAATAAATTATATACACATCTCTTTTTTTAAAAAAGGAAAAAAAGAGAAGGGAAATGGAGTTTGTTACTTCAAGAGAAGAAGAGTATCCATCATATCATGGCCACCACATCACACCACATCGCATCGCACGTTCTTTCATCTGGCAAGGCTGGAAAACCAGTGAAAAGAGGCACATTTCCCCTGTCCAGCTTGGGCGTAGTGCACGTTGAAGAGTCTGCTGAAGGCCCCGATCGATGGCAATGTGGACTGATTCATGCCAAACTTGGCGATCTCACCTTCGAAATTCCCATTTCGCCATTTATCTCATCACACATTTCCTTTTTTCTTTTTCTTTTCTCTTTTCCTGTCTGTTTTCTCTGCTAAACAGCACATTTAAGAAGTAAGTTCTATAGGTACGATGGTTATGCAGTGGTGCAATGATAGGCCCTGCAAACAAACCGCCCGAGTCCCAATCCAGCCGGCCCAGGCCTGCGAAGGAGGTCGCGGGGAGGCGGCAGGCGGCTTGAAGCGCAGTTTGCAGCAGCCTCCGACCGGCCTCGGCGGCTTGAAGCGCGCGCCTCCAAGCTTTCCAGGGCGCGGGTTTCAAGGTTTCTCTTCTCTGCCTTCTTCAACGTACCAGCAACAACCGCCCTTCCAAGAAGACCGACCGTCCACCCACTTAAAAAAAAAAAACAAAAAAACTTTTATTCCTTTTCTCCTTCTTCTAAAGGTAAAGCAAAGCAGCGCAAATGCTGTTCGTTTCCTCCTACTCTGCTTTTGTTAACCTTAAAAAATGAGTTAATTAAATTAATTGCAGAAAAAGAAAAGGAAAGGAAAGGAAAGGAAAGAAAGCAGCCGGTAATATGCACTTATTTATACATACTTACTTACTTACTTACTTACTTACTTTGGGGATAGAGAGAGAAGAAGGAAGGAAGGAAGAACTTAAGACCCAAGTTTCCCTGTGAGATTTGCGCCATCGCCATTGCAGACTGTTTCGAACTGCTCGAAACCAGCATTCTCGAGACCGGAGAAAAGGGCGGCCGCAGAAGCCGCGACTTTGAGCTCGAGCAAGCAGCAATAATCAATCCAGCAAGCAAGCAAGCAAGCAGGCCTCTACCCGAGATGAACTGAGTGAGCTCGAGCTCGAGCTTGAGCTCGAGCTTGAGCTTGAGCTTTTCCGGTTGGCTTTGTTATCTATCTATGGAGGGAGGGCATTAGTTAGGAAGGTATGGAGGAGACGAGCAAATCTTTCATTCATTGCGCTGTTTATGCTGCATCAAATAGATGGACAAATGGATAAACAAAAGGGAAGTTGTAAACTGAAGGAGTGAGAGAATTGGCTTCTGCAAGTTTATTTTTTTTTTAAATATTATTTATATGTGTGTATATAAATATACGTTTTTATTGATAAAGTATATTAAATAGGGAATAAGAGATAAAAGGGTTTCACAGAAGCCGGAATTCTCTTTTGGGATGAAAATCGTATCTGACATGACGTCGCGATGACGTACCCGAATTGAAGAATCGCTTTCTTCTTCTTCTTCTTCTTCTTCTTCTTCTTCTTCTTCTAAAGCTCTGAGCGTCGCGTTGTAAAGATTCATCTGCAGCTCAGGGCTCTCTGCGCTTCGTCCGCGAGTCACCTTTCTTCTCTGGCCAAAGAGCTGTTCTCGCACTTGCTCCCGGCAGAAACGCCCATTAGGCACGTTAGTCTCTTGATCTATTGATCTATTGATCTATTGATCTATTCATTCATTCATTCATTCATTCATTCATTCATTCATTCGTTTATTCGTTTATTTCTTTGCCATTGTCTCTTATTTCAAGCTACTATTTCTTGGCAGGCTGAGCTACTTGCGCCTAGGAGACTCCTACCGCCAGCCAACTCGCGAATCAGCTGGCTACCCGGATCCGGTGCCTGCTAGAGTAATCGCTAGGCAGCGTAGGCACGAGTGACCACAAACGGATCGCGTTCTTCCTGTTCTTTTACCTGAGGACTATGGAACTAACCCCAGCAGTAGCAGAGACTCGAGTAAGTGAGGGACAGAGAGGACAGAGGCCGAGAGTCGCGGTGGAGGACACCCTGAGCGATGGAGCGAAGAAAAGTGGTGAGAGAGCAAATCGATGCGGAGACGATCGATCATCTGCTCTGATGGATGAGCTTTGGGCTCTTCTTTGTCTGCAGGGTTGGTCGGCAGCTCTGCAAATTCTGTCGCTACCTGCAGCGGCGTGCGAGAGAGAGAGAGCGTTCCAGGGAGGGTCTTAGGGAGGAGCAGAGAAGATGAGATGAGCGTTTCCTGCAGGGTTCTTTGGGTTGTGGGGCGAACTGGACTAGAGCATCGCGCATGTTGGCTTTCGTGAGATGCGCTTCAGGGCTAGGGAAAGCAAACATCACAGGAGTTCGAGGAGCGCAGTCCATTGCCGATTTCAACAACAACAACAACAACAACAACCGCCAACTCATCAATGAGGACATCGTCCACAACGTCAACGATTATCGGCGATAACTGAGAGAGGTCACTCGAGGATGCTGTGGATCGTGCTTGCTTTTGGGTGTGTGCTCCGTGGATGATATCGATTGAATTGCGAATGCTGCGAAGCACGGAGTCCCACCCACAGAGTAGCCAATGCAGGTGGCTGTATCGATCAATCACTCGTCCACCTGCGAGTTTGCACCTGCAAGTTTGCTTGTTCAGAGGTGCATAGCCCTTGAGACGAACTGATGGATTGTCCAATGAGTTAGTTTAGTTTAGCTGACTTTGACTCCTTTGACCGCACGCACCCTTCAAATGGAGAGGTACGAGGCGATAGATACACACATGATATCACAGCGGACTGATCATGATGACGGATGGTCCTACCAAGCGTGCAAATCTATGAAGGATCCCTCGACATTTCAGACTCCCGACTTGCGAGCACATTGAAAGAAGAATAAAGTCAAAGATGCAAAGGTACCGCCACCAGGAGAGAACCTCGTTGAGACGAAGGCTGATGATACACGCCAGCACTGCGCAACTCGCAATTCAAGAAGTAGTCATAAAATTGACACCAGGACTCGTTGATCGATCTGTTATTATTATTTGTCAAGTCTTGTAGGTAGTACGTACCTTACCTACAAGTTTAGGTGTCATTCATTCAATTATATTCATTCATTCATTTAGTCATTGAATTGTATTCATTCATTCAACTATATTCATTCATTCAACTATATTCATTTATTCCAGTTGGATTCACTCATTCAACCATATTCATTCATTCAATCGTGAGCCAAGCTATAAATAAATTACATAGCAGGCCAGAGTAAGTAAAGTAAGTAAGCTAGTAAGTGAGTAAGTAAGTAAAGCAGAAATTCTCGGCTTGGGCGAGGGCGTCCACGGAGAGTAAGCACATATATATACATACAGTCATTCCTACGATGCAGCTAACGAAGCACCTAAATGACTTTTAAAAGAAGTAAAAAAGTAAAAAAGTAAGTAAGTTTTATTTAAAATTGTAAACCACTAAGTAAATAAAAGTGGGCACAAAGCTCATTCGTCCCATCAATCAAACCTCGAGACCAGCACCAAACCAGCAAGAACCGTGCGTGAAGTCGTCGCGCAGGCCGGCGCCAAGGAAGGCAGCGAGGCGGCAGGACAGCAGGCGGCCAGCGCCCGAGCTCCCTGGACCGCCGCGGTGGTCTCTGCCGCACAGTGGTGGCGCAGAGATTGGCGGAATTCATAGATCTGATCACATGTGATTATTATTTAACCTTAGCTGTACAGCAAAAGCTCAAGAAAAGCAGAAGAAAAGAGAAGCGAAGCAAACTAAAGCAGAGCAAACGAAGCACAGTGAGGCAAACAAACAAACAAACAAACAAACAAACAAACAAATGAATAAACAAACACAAACAAACACACAAACAAATGAATGAATGCATAAACAAACAAATGAATGGATAAATAAATGAAGGAAGTAAAGCAGAAGTAAAGCAATAAGCAGAGCGATCACGGTCTGTTGTGAACAGTCGATGGACGGAGATTTAGGCAGGCCTTTAAAGTGACTTCGAAGCGACCTCTTCGCATCGAGTAACCCGCAAACGACAGCTGCATACACGCCCTTATTTCACTGTCCCAGTGATATTTCCATGCAAACAAACGCAACTTAACTTCTACAAATGATCGACGCAATGGAATAGAATGAAATGGAATGGAATTATCTTTTCAGTCGCAGCCAAGCATGAAGTGGGAGGTGGTGCTTCTATTACCTGATACGCAGGAGGAGGCTTGCCATGATCAGAGGGCCTACGAGTAAACACTAGCCACGTATTAGCATTGGTGCCACTTTATGGCGTAGCAGTCAGCTATGAATGGATAAGAGACCCTTGAGGACGGCTGTAAGCCCAAGAGAGAGAACGGTGGCCAAGAAAGCAATCGACGGAGAGCGACGTACGAACGGGATATCCAAAAGAGGCCGCAAGGACGCAAGGGGTGGAGAGGAAAGACACGAGGAGCACGGCTTAATTACAGGGCGTCCGTGAATATGGCGCAGCTTTCTGCAAGTATACAGCGGCAGAATGGAGATCGATAATCCCTAGAATTGCTCAAGTTTAGGGATTCTTTGGTTTTCTTTCATTCTGTAAAGAAAGCTTCTTCAGTGCTTTTTTACTTACTTACTTACTTACTTACTTACTTAGTTGCTTGCTTGCTTACTTGCTTACCAAGAATAAATAAACAGCATTGTGCTACATAGTGTGGTAAGCACGGAAACTTAGGCTTTCGCTGGTTTATTGAAAAAGAATGGGACTGAAAGAAAGCGGAAACCAAGAATCTGAAAGGACCTCCTTTCTGCATGTTCTGTTATTAAAAGATGGTCATAAAGGAAAATAAAATAAAGAAGGCTGCACTTTGGAATAGTAGGAGGTGATTGATTGTAGTTGGCAATGGGAAAGAGTGAAGATTATCTATTTGTTTATTTGTTTATTTGTTTATTTATTTGTTTATTTATTTGTTTATTTATTGGCTGCTGCAATTGTGATCCTTCCACAGTCAAATCAACAAGCACGCTCTGGCTGCAGGAATGCAATGAAAGTCATTGATACCAGAAGGAAATCCAATCCCAACCATTGCTTGAAGCCCTGAAGTCCTGATTGATTGATTGATTGATCGGTCGCTTGTGGCCATGAATACCATGAAAATACACGAAGTGGGCCTTCCATTGTTTCTTAACCTATAATTCAGCTTCGTCTTTATTTTTTAACAAAATCATTCTAAGTTTATTTATCAACTTAGAAAAAGCAATATTCATAAAATTAAACTATAAAATTAAAATTAAAATTGGAAGACAGCACTGAAGCAAACCCCCAAAAAGTGGGGACATAGGAAGCTTCTCTGCGAAAAGCTGCTATTACAAGACTGGTCGTATTGCTTAGATGAAAACATTGAATACACGGTGTCCGGTTCTACACAAGTTGCAGCTTTGATAGATCATCGAACCCGGTAGAACAGAACGAGGATGGAACCGGTGAAGAACCACATCTGTGCTGTCAAGACAACCCTAGTTGAAGACGATGACTCAAATACTTTTGCTGCTGTTGCGGAGTTTGAAGCCCAAAATAATCGATCTCCGCGCTGAAGCCGACCGAGCAGGTCTTGAAGCAGACGTAAATCAGCTCACGCTGATGGATTTGATTGCGGTGGTGCTGGAGTGTAGCATGAAATTGCACTAGTCGGAACTTCACCATGTATGTGCTGCGCTAGAAAGTATTAGGCGCGAGTAGTGGAACTGGTTCCTACACAGATTGTGGTGCAGTTGCAGAGCTCAAGGTCGCAGGATCTCCTTCAAGATCTCCTTCAAGATCTCCTTCAAGGTCGAGGCAAGCTTGAGGCAAGTTCGCAGGCAGCGAGGATAGACCATCGCGATTGGTTTGGTGGTGGTGGTGGTGGTGGCATACCTATGGACTGCCAGAGTGACGAGGTGTCCAAGGCAAACACGGACGCAATGAGTGGGTGGGCCTGCGCAGCAGTCAGTCAATCAGTCAGTCAGTCAGTCAGTCAGTCAGGTTGGTAGGTAGGTGCCTTGTACAGAATCTGCACTAGCTGCAGTTGCAAAGTGTTCACGAAATCACTCAACCCGCTGGAGCGTCTAGTTTAGTTTTACTGCTACGACGAAGTTGAAGGCGCCGCAGGAACTTTAAGTTGCACGAGGGCCGCCAACACCATCTTCACTGCAGGCTGTCTGGTTCTCTGAGGTCCCCAATGCAAGCGAGCGAGCAAGCAAGCAAGCAAGCAAGCAAGCAAGCAAGCAAGCAAGCAAGCAAGCAAGCAAGCAAGCAAGCAAGCAAGCTCGCGTTGTGGCCTTTGCGACCAGGTTCTTGGTCAGGTCTCGCTGCTCTACGCTTGCCGCTGCTCACAGAAACACGCCAGAGCCGTGCCTCAGGTCACACAAGCTCCGGCATCGCTGCTGACAGTGACTTGTGTCTCCACAGTTGCTTCGTCTCGTTTATCTCGAGCAGCAGCGATCTCTGGAAGGCACCAGGCAAGGTTGCAGCTCCTGCCTTAAGGCCTCGATTTCGCCAGCGCGCAGTACTAACCTGGGCACCACCACCATCACCATGAGACCTACGGACTAGCCTGGGCCGTGGCATAGGTCTCGCTGTGCCGTTCTCGAGCCATTTGTGCGCACCGAATAACTTCTTGGTTGGCGCAACAAATGTAGCAGAAACTAAAGGAAGAGAACGTCGGTGCTGACAGGACAAGCTTTCGCAGCCGAGTCGGATCCTGGGCTCGGAGGTTACCACTCAGGCGGATCAACGGTAGGATGACAGTTTCCCTCACCGGCGGCAAACTTCATGATTTCCTTCCTCCCGCATGCTGGGTTCCTATTAGCAGGTTCGAAGAATGCGCTCCCCGCTCGCTCAAGAAACTAACACCCGTGAGGCTGCGGTGCCGTTCCTCATCGAGACTCGCAAGATGTTTGAGAGGAACAGGTAACCTAGCTAGACTTTCGAAGGCGGGCAAGAGCTGGCTGGGGGTGCGCACCTCGATGAGTGAGTGGGTGGTTGGGGGGGCATGCCTCGATG
>SMSO01000016.1:48493-71748 GCA_004764695.1 Schizochytrium sp. TIO01 | reverse complement strand
GCCACTAGTTGACCCTTTTTAAATTTTTGTTGTTTATTTGTTTGATTTTTCATTGCTTGAACAACCCCACAAATACGGATCCCACTACCCCATTATTAGCATAACGTTTATTTTTAATATGAACACAACGAACTTCACGAACTCCACTATTATCAAGAACATTTAGAGTTATTTGAGGATATAGCATAAAATAAAAATGGATTACCCCTAGCTGGATTTGAACCAGCAAAAAAATAGATTTTGAATCTACCGCGTCTACCAATTCCACCATAGGGGCAAAAATAATTACCAAGAATAAGACGACAAACCAGAAACACGATATTGAAGCAATACTCGTCGAATACTTATCCTAGAAATTTTAAAAAACCTAAAAACAAAACGGGAACGCCCTGTTAGAAAGCAGCGATTATTCAATTTTGTTTTTATATTTTTTTCTACGACTACTTTTTTAGAGAAAGGAGTATAAAAACTAGCCATTGTATCAAAAGAATTAAAAACGGTAGGGTTAAAAATAGAATCTAGTTTATACTTACGATTTTTACTTAGAGAACTTTTCATATAAAGATTATTTTGGAAATGATTGGATTTGAACCAACAACATTTTGCTTGCAAAGCAAATGATCTACCATTGATCTACATTCCCAATACTGCTTGCAAGACTTGAACTTGCACTAATAAATTAAATGGAACCTAAATCCACCGTGTCTACCAATTCCACCAAAGCAGCAAAAGCTTTCAAATAAGAAAGCGATAACTTAGAAAGTAAAAAGAATCAAAAAAGCCATCATCAAAACAAAAAGCGCCATAGCTTCGGTCAAAGCAAATCCCATAAGACAGAATTTAAACATTTTTTGTTCCATAGAAGGGTTACGAGACATTCCTACAATAAAAGCACCAAAAACGGTACCAATTCCGATACCTGCTCCGGTAAGCCCTACGGTAGCAACTCCTGCCCCAATTAGTTTAGCTGCAGTAACAATCATTTATTTTAAAATTTTTAATAAAGGCGGGGGGAGGATTTGAACCTCCAATCTTTAGGTTATGAGCCTAATGAGATAACCATTACTCTACCCCGCAAATCCTGATTAAGGAATTACCATTCAAGAGCACCTACTTTCCAGGCATAAAGAAAACCGATAACCAATTCAACAAAGAAATCGATTATAATCCAAAAACTAAAAGATCCCAGTTTACCCACTATAATAGACCAAGGAAACAAAAAACTAGCTTCCAAATCAAAAATAAGAAAAAGGATAGCAACCAAATAAAAACGGACATCAAATTGATTACGCGCATCTTCAAAAGGATCAAATCCACATTCATATGGAGAAACTTTTTCAGCGTAATTATTTTGAGTAGCCAACAAAAAAGAAGCTATAAAAATAACAAAAGAAAGGATTGCAGCAACTATGCAAAAAATAAGAATAAAAGAATATTCAAAAAGCAAAAAAGTCATTTAATAAAAAGAAACGGAAGAAACGAGATTTGAACTCGCGACATTAAGCTCGACAAGCTTACGCTCTAACCAACTGAGCTATTCCTCCATAATTGTTTAGGGGCTCCATATTTAGAACGCGATGTTTTTCGTTTTATAACACCGGCAGTATCTTTAGCCCCACGTACAATTTTATAACGAACTCCAGGTAGATCCTTAACACGACCTCCACGAACCAATACGCTAGAATGTTCTTGAAGGTTATGTCCTTCGCCTGGAATATACGCAGAAATAATGTTTTTATTACTCAAAAGCACTTTGGCTACTTTACGTACAGCAGAGTTAGGCTTTTTTGGAGACATAGTAAAAACTTTCAAACAAACACCACTTGCTTGGGGTGCTTTTTTCAAAGCAGTTTCTTTTTTAATGAAACTACTTTTTTTACGTTTTATAGATTGCAAAAGAGTGGACATTTATTTATTAACGAGCTTTTTCAATAGATTTCAAAGAAGTAATTTTTTTTATAAATACACTCCCTTGATTTGATTGACTAGATATAATTTCTTTAAAAAATACTTGAGAAAAAGAAGCTTTTTGGGCAGAACGAACAAAAGAAGATATACTTTTCAACATTTGTTTTGATTTTGAAAGGGGTATAATAACAACTGCATTACGTTTATGAAGAAGCCTTTTTTGAGCTAGCGGCAAAGAGGCTTTATCAAAACTTTTTTTCATAAAACTAGAAAAACTAATAAGTTTTTCAGAATTTGAAACTGAACTTTTCAAAAAAAGCAAGCATGTTTTAGCAAGATTTTTTTTTGCCACTTTACGAGTACCTTTATTTATAATAAATGAATTTAGTTTAGAAAAGAACATTAATTACGTTTAAACAAAAAAACAGCTTTATTTGATTGGCGCGAAAGTTGTTGATAAACTTTTTGTTTTTTAAAAATCAAAGATTGGCTATTATAAAATAGGGTTGGATTTAGTGTCAAAACGATAGCACCTACCATGGCAATTAGCAAAACAAACCCGGCTAGCAAAAAAGGTACAAAATAATAAGAATACAAAACGTTTGCTATAAGCAATACGTTTTGGGATGAATCGTATGAAGAAAACCAAGAAAAATATGATTGTTGAAAAAAAAGACTTGTATTATATGAAAAATTTTGGGTTATTACAAAAAAACTACAAAAAATGACAGCAAAAAACAGATAACCAAAAAAATTTGAAGAATGTTCTCGAGAAACTGCAACATTCAACATTATAACAACAAAAAGAAAAAGTACTGCGATAGCACCTACGTAAACAATCAAAAGCAAAAAACCAAGAAATTCTAGCTCAAACAACAAAAGGATTGCGGATGCATTACAAAAACCAAGAATAAGATAAAATACCGAATAAACAGGGTTAGTTGTTATAATAACAAACAAACTAGAAATTAGCAAAATAGAGCTAAAAATATAAAAAAGAAAGGAAAGCATTTAAAATAAAGATCGGGGAGGTATGACTTGAACATACGACTTTTAGTTCCCAAAACTAACACGCTAACCAACTGCGTTACACCCCGAAAATTTAGCGATAGCAAGATTTGAACTTGCAACCCCAGGATTATGATTCCCATGCTCTAACCAACTGAGCTATACCGCCAAAACGTTTTAAAGTGATGCTCGCATTAGCATACTTTCAAAACGACCCAAAAGAGGAATTAGAACTAGCAAAAAGAAGAAGTAGAAAACAGTACAAACTTGCCCAATTTCTACATAAGGATATTCAACTACATTTTGACCAATCCAACCCAAAATCATACAATCAACAACAAACAACCAAAAAAATTTTCGGAAAATAGGACGAAATACAGATGAACGAACTTCTGAAGTGTTAATGAATGGCAAAGCCATCAAACAAACGATAGCACCAAACATAGCAATAACACCACCCAATTTGTGAGGAATAGAACGCAAAATAGCATAGAATGGCAAAAAGTACCATTCAGGAACAATGTGTGCAGGAGTAACCATAGGATTTGCCATAATATAGTTATCACTGTGACCCAAAACATTTGGAGCAAAAAACACAAAATAAGAGTAAACAATAAACAAAAGAATCAACCCAAATAGATCTTTAACATAAAAATAAGGATAAAAACTAATGGTATCAGATTTTGAATCTACTCCCAAAGGGTTGTTTGATCCATCTTGGTGCAAAAGTACCAAGTGAACCAATGCCAAAGCTGCAATAACAAAAGGCAAAATATAGTGCAAACTAAAGAAACGATTTAGAGTAGGATTATCTACTGAAAAACCTCCCCAAACCCAATTAACCACAGATTCACCTACAGCAGGAATAGCAGAAATAAGATTAGTAATAACGGTAGCTCCCCAAAAAGACATTTGACCCCAAGGAAGAACATATCCAATAAAAGCAGTAGCCATCATCAAAATAAAAATAACTACTCCAGAACACCATAGCAATTCACGAGGATGCGCATATGATCCATAGTATAGACCACGAAACATGTGAATGTAAACAACAATAAAAAAGAAACTTGCTCCATTTGCATGAAGGTAACGAAGAAGCCAACCATTATTTACATCACGCATAATATGTTCTACACTACTAAAAGCGAGATCTACATGAGGAGTATAATGCATAGCAAGAAAAACACCAGTAAGAATTTGAACAACCAACATAAGCCCTGACAAAGATCCGAATCCCCACATATAACTAATATTGATAGGAGTAGGGTAGTCAACGATATGATTATTGATAATAGCCAGAATAGGCTGTTTAGTCCAACGTTTCATTTAAAAATAAAGAAATAACAGGCTTAGTAAGCTGAGAAGAAGAATTAAAAGTATAATTACGGAATTCTTGAGAAAGTTCAAGTGGTTCACAAACAACTCGTTTTTTTTCAATATCGTAACGCAATTCATGAAATCCAGTTAGAGGAAAATCTTTACGCATAGGATGCCCTTCAAAACCGTAGTCAGTTAGAATACGACGAAGATCAGGGTGATTTGAGAAAAAGATTCCAAAAAGATCAAATGCTTCTCGCTCATACCAATTCGCGGATTCATGAATAGATGTAATAGAAGGTACTGCTTCTTCTGAAGCAAGATTTACTTTAACAGTAATTCGACAGTTATACCTAATAGATAGCAGTTGATAAACTACTTCAAAGCGATTTGCTCGAAAAGGGTAATCTACCCCTGCGATATCACTCAAAACAATAAACTGGCAATGTGAATTACTTTTTAGAAAACGTATTACATCAATTAGAGATTCTTTTTTAACGACCAAAGTGATATGATCATTTATAAAGAAACTACCATTTAGCACGTTTGCAAGAACTGAGCTAATCCATTTATAGAAAGTAAACATATAATAAAATTTAGGCAGCAGCGGACTTGAACCGCCAACCTCTTCGGTGTAAACGAAATGCTCTAACCTATTGAGCTAACTGCCTTATAAAGGGATAGGCGTAAAAGGATTTGAACCTTTGGTCTTTCGATTATCAACCGAAAGCTTTAACCACTAAGCTACACGCCCATGCTTCATCCTTGAAGCAAATTAACTGTTTTTATTTCTACACTAGTATGAACTTTAAAATAACAAACCAAAATAGCCAAACCAATCGCGGATTCTGCCGCTGCAACAGTAAGAACAAATAGTGAAAATACTTGGCCATAAAGATCATCCAAATAAACAGAAAAAAACAAAAATTGAAGATTTACAGCTAGCAACATAATTTCAATTGATATCAAGATAATCAAAATACTTTTCCTGTTTAGAACAATACCACATACTCCAATAAAAAACAAACAAAAACTAACAAAAATAAAATAAAAGATATCCAAAAACATGTAAAGAAATATACCAATTAAAACTCAATAGAATACTTGCAGTCAAAATAGTCCAACTTATAGACAAAGGAAGAAATACTTTCCATCCAAGGCGTATTAGTTGATCATAACGATAACGAGGATATGCGGCACGGACCCAAATAAACAAACTAATAAAAAAGAATGTTTTAATAGCAAAACAAAAACAACCTTCAAAAATTTGCAATGGAAATAGCCATCCTCCTATAAATAGAATAACATTTAGAGAACTTATCAAAATTATATTACCATATTCACCCAAAAAGAACAATGCAAAACCCATAGCAGAATATTCAACATTATACCCGGAAACAAGTTCAGCTTCAGCTTCAGGCAAATCAAAAGGGTGACGATTTGTTTCAGCCAAACATGAAACAAAAAACAAAATAAATATAGGTAGCAAAGGCACACAATACCAAATAGCTTCTTGAGCCAAAACAATTTGAGTAAGGTTTAGAGAATTTGCACAAAGAATAACGTTTATTATAATAAAACCTATTGAAATTTCATAGGAAACTATTTGGGCAGCAGAACGAAGGGCACCCAAAAAAGCGTATTTTGAGTTACTTGCCCAACCAGAAATAATAATACCGTAAACTCCTAGAGACGAAATTGCAAAGATATACAAAACACCTACATTTAGATCAGCAAACACATAAGTTTCATTTACGGGAATAACTGCCCAACCTATAAGACTCAAGAAAAAAGTAATTATTGGAGCAATTACAAACAAAGCTTTGTTTGAACTACTTGGCAAAACAGTTTCTTTCAACAATAGTTTAAGACCATCTGCAAAGGCTTGCAACAATCCGAAAGCTCCAATAATATTTGGACCTCGCCTACGTTGAATACTACTCAAAACTTTTCGCTCAGCCACAGTAAACAATGCAATACCTACTAGCAAAGGAACTACGATACCCAAAACTTTAAGTACACTTTCAATATAAAACATTGTATTTTTTAATAGAAATAAAACCAACAGGACATAGATCAATAATATTACCGGAAAGTTTTGATTTAAGAGATTTTTGGACAAAAGTACCAATTTCAGAGGCATATCCACGACCGGTTATACCAAAAAAAGAATAACCAGCAACTTCATTTAGAAAACGAACACAACGAGTACAATGGATACACCTGGTTATAATTATAGAAATAAAAGGACCTACATTCTTATCAACCACACTACGTTTTTTTGAAAAAAAACGAGAAGAATTAGTTCCATAATGAAAAGATTGATTTTGCAAATCACATTCACCCCCTTGATCACAAATAGGACAATCCAGAGGATGATTAATCAACAAAAACTCTATTACAGCTTCACGTGCTTTTTTTACCAATGGAGTATCAGTAAAAATTTTTATATTTTCACTTACGGGCATTGCACACGAAGCTACAGGTTTAGGAAATTTTTCGATTTCCACCAAACATATACGGCAATTACCTGCGATAAGCAAACGTTCATGAAAACAAAAACGAGGAATTACAACACCGACTTTTGCACAAGCTTGAAATACGGTTGAATTTTTCTGTACAAGTACTTTAGAATTGTTAATATATAGAGAAATCATATTTTATAAATAAAAAACTGAAAGCAAAACGCTACAGCTAGTATGTAGAGGATCCAAAAAAATACCGGGAAAGATACCCCCAAAGATAGTAAGAAACAACAATGGCATAAACACCCAAAATTCTTGTTTTGTAATATCAAAAGAAACTTGAATGTATTGCAATTTGAGGTTACCGTAACACAGACGATTAAAAAGCCATAGAGAATACGCACTTCCCAAAATCATACTAGTCGCGGCTACAAAAGCTACGAATGAATTAGCATAAAAAGTACCAAACAAGATAAGGAACTCTCCAACAAAACTGGAAGTACCTGGCAATGCAATATTTGCTATAGTAAATACAAGAAATAGAATTACAAAAAGAGGCATAGTATGCACAAGTCCGCCATAATATTTAATCAATCGGCTATGATGACGATCATACAATACACCTACACACAAAAACAAAGCTCCTGAAACAACACCGTGTGATAGCATTTGAAAAATAGCACCTTCAACACCTACCAAATTAAAACTAAACAAGCCAATTACAGTTATATTTATGTGAGCAACTGAAGCGTAAGCAATCACACGTTTTATATCACTTTGACGAATAGCGGTTATTGAAGAATAAACAACTGCCAAAGATGCCAAAGTAAATACAAAAGGACGAAAATAAAAACTAGCCAATGGAAACAATGGCAAAGAATAACGGATTATACCGTAAGTACCCAATTTCAAAAGCACTCCAGCTAGTAGAACAGAACCCGCAGTAGGTGCTTCTACGTGCGCTTCAGGCAACCACAAATGTACAGGCAACATAGGCACTTTAACAGCGAATGAGAAAAAGAAAGCTAGCCACAAAATTTTTTGACGTTCAGGACTAAAACTAGTTTCCAAAAGCATCAAATAATGAGTACTACCGCATTCTATATAGATGAATACGATAGCAAGCAATATAAATAGAGAACCAAAAAGAGTGTACATAAAAAATAGATAAGATGCACGAATTTTACGTTCACGGGAACCCCAAACACCGATAATAAAAAACATAGGCATCAAAACGGCTTCAAAAAAAGTATAAAAAACGATCAAATCTAGTGAAGTAAATACGATAAAAATCATACTTTCTATCAAAAGAAAAAGAGCAAAATAATGACGATCAGTAAAAAGATGATTTTTTGTTTTTACAGACGACCAAGAAGATAGAAGACAAATAGGAATTAGAAAAGCTGTCAATAGAATAAAGAACAAAGAAATTCCATCGACTCCAAAGGTAATAGCTAGATTGGATGAACTAAACCAATTATAAGTTTCTACGAATTGAAACGCACCGTTGTTATTATCAAAAAACACCCACATTAGAATAGAAATATAAAAACTAATAAGTGATGCTCCCAAAGCAAGTTGCTTTGATACTTTATTTGATAGTGGAAAAATCAAAAGAAAACTACCGATAAAAGCGGGAATACCAATAAGGTAAGAAATATAAAGAAATGACATAATTTTTTAAAGCTAAAAGCTTTTAATTCATTTTTTATTCAATTGAGATATACGCCAAGGGTTTGGACCTACACGTTTTCCAGAAGTCAAAGTTGCATAAATAATGTAAATAAACAACAAAGAACTAAAAGCGGTAATCAATGATCCAAACGAAGCAACCATATTCCATCCACTATAAGCGTCAGGATAATCAGGAATACGACGAGGCATTCCGGCAAGCCCTAGAAAATGCATAGGAAAAAAGGTTAGGTTAACTCCAATAAAAGTAGTCCAGAAGTGAACTTTCCCTAGGTTTTCTGGATATTGCAACCCAGTCATTTTACCTAGCCAGTAATAGAACCCAGCAAAAACTGCAAACACAGCTCCCATAGATAGAACATAGTGGAAGTGAGCAACAACATAATAGGTATCATGAAATGCAATATCTAGACCACAGTTAGCACAGGCAACTCCGGTAACTCCACCTAGAGTAAATAGAATTAGAAATCCTAGAATAAACATCATAGGAGTGTTCAATCGCATAGAACCTCCCCACATAGTAGCAAGCCAACTAAAAATTTTAATTCCTGTAGGAACTGCAATAATCATGGTAGCAGCGGTAAAGTAAGCACGGGTATCTACATCAAGACCTACGGTATACATGTGGTGTGCCCAAACAATAAATCCCAAAATACCAATAGAAATCATTGCGTAAACCATACCTAGATAACCAAAAGTTTGTTTTTGACTAAAAGTAGATACTACATGAGATACGATACCAAAACCAGGAATAATAAGAATATAAACTTCGGGATGACCAAAAAACCAAAACAAGTGTTGGTACAAAATAGGATCACCTCCACCAGCAGGATCAAAAAAGGTGGTGTTAAAGTTACGGTCAGTTAGTAGCATAGTAATACCTCCTGCCAAAACGGGTAGAGACAATAGCAACAAAAATGCGGTAATCAAAACAGCCCAAGCAAATAGAGGCAAACGATGCATAGTTATACCAGGGCTACGCATATTAAAAATAGTAGTAATAAAGTTAATAGCTCCCAAAATAGAAGAAGCACCTGAAAGATGCAGACTAAAAATAGCCAAATCAACAGAAGGTCCACTGTGAGATTCTACAGAACTCAAAGGAGGATATACAGTCCAACCGGTACCTGCACCAGCTTCTACAAGAGAAGAAGTAACAAGTAGCAATAGTGAAGGAGGCAAAAGCCAAAAACTAATATTATTTAGACGAGGAAAAGCCATATCAGGACTTCCCAAAAGAATAGGAACAAACCAGTTACCAAATCCACCGATAAGAAATGGCATAACAAAAAAGAAAATCATAATAAAAGCGTGCGCTGTAACAAGCACATTATATAGTTGATGATTTCCGGATAGTACTTGAACACCAGGAGATGCCAATTCCATACGAATCAACAATGACAAAACGGTACCTACAACACCAGAAAAACCACCTAGCATTATATAAAGAGTACCAATATCTTTGTGATTAGTAGAAAAAAGCCAACGAGATGACCAAGTGTAAACACTTTGCAACATAATATTTTTTAAAAGCAAGGGAAATAGGATTCGAACCTACAACAAATGGCTTTGGAGACCAACACTCTACCATTGAGCTATTCCCTTGAAATGTTGTAATTCTTTTTTTTGAAATTCTTTTTGAATATTTTTAATATTCTTTTTAAATGTTTTAATAAGATTATTAGAATTACCAAAAAGCAAAAAAGCGATAAGTACAACAAAACAAATTTGAAAAAAGCTAAGATACATATACTAAAAATAAAGCGTCTTCTAGTTTAGCAGCTACCCAAGAAACGTAATCTTCTAGTTTCAAAGCTTCTACTGCGATAGGCATAAATCCATGGTTTACACCACAAATTTCACTACATTGACCATAAAAAACACCAGGACGTTGAATAAACAAACTAGCTTCGTTAAGACGACCAGGGCAAGCATCCATTTTAACTCCAAAAGACGGTACAGTCCAAGAATGTAGCACATCAGCACTGGTTACAATAAGACGAACATGAGTATCAACAGGCAATACTACACGGTTATCTACTTCCAACATTCGCAAATCTCCCAAAGACAATTCATCATCAGGCAACATGTAAGAATCGAAAACTAGATTTTCTCCATCTTCATTTTCATAGTCAGAGTATTCGTATGACCAATACCATTGATGCCCAATAACTTTCAAAGTAACAGAGGGATCTACTACTTCATCTACAGAGTATAGAAGAGCAAAAGAAGGAACTGCAATAATCATAAGAAGAACTGCAGGAATCAAAGTCCAAATAATTTCAATAGTAGTTCCGTGAACTACAGCTGAAGGGTTAGGGTTGGTTTTTACGTTGAAATGCATTACGATACGAGTAAGCATCCAAAAAACAAAAACTACAACAAAAACCATAATAAACATCAAATCGTGATGAAATCGAATAATACCTTCTGCGATAGGAGTAGCAGGGTCTTGAAATCCGAATTGCCATGGAGTAGCAGCATCACAATAACCAAACAAAGTAAAAAGCATATATAAAAATTTAATAAACTCCCTAGATTGGATTTGAACCAACGACAATTTGGTTAACAGCCAAATGCTCTACCCCTGAGCTACTAGAGAATGTAGTAAACCTACATAATAATTAATGACCTCCGTGAACCATATCACCTGTCATTAGACAAGTCAACATAGTAAATACGTAAGCCTGAATAAATGCAACAGCAGTTTCTAGAAACAACAAAAGAAACAATACTCCCATAGGAATAAAGTGAGCTAGAAAAAAAACATTTCCTGCCAATAGCATAGACCAACAAAAACCTACAATAACTTTCATAAGAATGTGACCAGCCATCATGTTTGCAAAAAGTCGAATACCCAATGCGGCTAGAGGAATAAAAAAACTCAAAAGTTCAACAACTACGAAGAAAGGCACCATTGCAAAAGGAATACCTCCAGGCAAAAGAACACCCAAAATACGAATACCGTGATGTTTAATACCTACATATAGTTTACCTACCCATACCAAAGCAGACAAAGTAAAAGTAACAATCAAATGAGAAGTAACTGTAAAGCTATAAGGAACCATTCCAAAAGTGTTTGCCAAAAGCAAAAACATAAAAAGTCCAAAAATAAAAGGCACAAAAGTTTGACCTTTAGCACCCATATTTTCTTCTACCATATCAGCACTGAAAGAATAAAAATTTTCAAACAACAATTGCCAACGATTTGGAATAAAGAACCCACTACCATTAGAATAAACCAATTTAACAAAAAAAACGTATACCAAACAAATCAAAAGCAAAAAAAAGCTAGAGTTTGTAAATGAAAGATCAAAAGCTCCTATGCGCAAAGGCAAAATAGGATAAATTTCAAACTGTTCCAAAGGACTAAAAAACATATTAATTTCCCCACCAATAAATACTTACAAAAAGAAACAACCAAACAACATCCACAAAGTGCCAATACCAGGCAGCAGCTTCAAATCCAAAATGATGTTGTTTTGTAAAGTGATATGCAAATACACGATAAAGGCATACGGTCAAAAAAACAGTTCCTACGAATACGTGGAAACCATGAAAACCGGTTGCCATATAAAAAGTACTTCCATAAATACCATCTGCGATGGTAAATGGAGCATTTTTATATTCAAACAATTGCAACCCTGTAAAAACTACCGCCAAAGCAACAGTAATAGACAAAGAAAGAATTGCTTCTTTTCGATAACCTGCAATAATAGCATGATGCGCCCAAGTAACAGAAGCACCAGAACTAAGAAGAATTACAGTGTTCAAAAAAGGAACTTCCCAAGCGGAAAGGGTTTCAATACCTTTAGGAGGCCATACAGAACCAATTTCAGGAACAGGTGCTAGACTTGCCCAAAAGAAAGCCCAAAAGAAAGCAAAGAAAAGCATTGCTTCGGATACAATAAACAAGATTATACCAAAACGAAGCCCCAATTGTACAATTGAAGTGTGTTGCCCTTCAAAAGTACCTTCTCGAACTACATCACGCCACCACACAAACATAGTGTACAATAGCATAACGAATCCAAAGAATAGAAAGCTACCTCCACCGTTATAGTTATGCATAAAAAGAACACCACCTGTAGTGGTAATAAAAGCAGAAATAGAAGCGACCATTGGCCAAGGACTAGGGTCGACAAGATGAAAAGGATGTTTTTGTGTCATTTTCTAATAAGAGTTACCCTTAGAGAGAATTGAACTCTCACTTGAGCTACGAAAAAGCTATGTTCTAACCATTAAACTATAAGGGCAAGCAACCACTTTCATACGAAAACTAAAAGTAATTTTTTTAGAAAAAATAGAAAGTGCTTGATAAATATAAAAATTTTTTATATCTGACCACGAACTAAATGTATGAAGTGAAGATGCTTTAGTTTTATAAAAAACAAGACTTGCGGATGTCTTAGATTTTTTATTTACATGATGAGATTTGTTAAAAGTGAATACCTTTTTTTGTTTAACAGAAGAAGGTATAGATTTAAAACTATAAAGTTGAAAATAACCACGAATCATAATAAAATAAATTGCTTAAGACTGGATTTGAACCAGTGACACAAAGATTTTCAGTCTTATGCTCTGCCAACTGAGCTACTTAAGCGAAAATGGATTTACCATTTAAAAAAGTGAAAGGGCCATACGATGTGCCACCAGCATACAAAAATCAGGTAGCATAAAAAGAATACTTGATATAAACAAACTAAAAGAAATTAGATAAGCTTCCAATCGACTGAATGTAAAAGTCAAGTTATAATTACTTTGAATGGTTACTGCATTTGAAGAATTATCAAAAAAGATCCATTTAATTACACGCAAATAATAAAAACAACTCACGACAGCAAACAATACTATTACAACAGCCAACAAGAATTCATTTTGTTCTACTACAGCTATAAAACTAAAAAATTTTGCTCCAAACCCAGACAAAGGAGGAATACCAGCTATCGAAAACAACAAAATACAAAGACTACCTCCAATAAACGGATTTTGTTTTGCCAAAATTTTAAAATCTACTAGAAATGAACTATTTTTTTCTTTGTGCATAAGGACTACAAAACTCCAAAAACACAATGAAAGAAAACTATAAACTAGCAAATAAAAGAACAAACCTACAAGGCCATCAAAACTATGCGCTGACAAAGCGGCTATTATAAAACCTACGTGAGTAACAGAACTGAATGCCAAAAATTTCTTTACTTTTTTCTGAGCTAGTGCAGAAAAACTACCAAAAAGCAGTGAAAGAAATGCTACGATAGCAAACAAAACTGTCCAAAATGCTGAGAATTCAAAGAAAACACCCACGCTAATTCGAACAAGAGACCCAAACAGAGCAATTTTAGGAACTACTGCAAAAAACAAACTTACTGGAGCTACAGAACCTTCATAAACTTCGGGTGACCAGAAATGAAAAGGTGCAGCACTAAGTTTAAATAGGAAACTGCACACAATCAAAAAGAAACCAAAATAAGTTACGAAGTAGTTAAATGAAAAAGTAGCTTCTGAAAAATAAAACAAAAGTGTTTTCAAAATTTCAAAATTCAACGACCCACACATCCCATAAATAAGAGACATACCAAATAGAAGAATCCCCGAAGAAAATGCACCCATAATAAAATATTTAACTCCGGCTTCTGTAGAAAAAGCGGATGACCTATTAAAACAGGCTAGTGTATAAAAGATAAGAGATTGAAGTTCCAAAAATAGATAAATACCCAAAAAATCAGAGCAAGCAGGCAAACCTATTAGAGAAAAGATACCGAAAAGAATAAGAAAAAAATATTCAAAGGTAAAAGAAAATTTTGTTATAATATAAGAACGACTGCTCAAAAAACTAAGAAAACTCAAAAACAAAACGATTAGAGAAAGGCTATGTGAATAGAAATCAAAGTTCAAAAATCCCCAAAAACTAGAATAATTTTGAATAGGAGTGTTAAGTTCAATTATAAATGTAAATGCAATAATTAGAAGAGTTATATTAAAAGCGTAGTGCTTTATAACAAAATGTTTTTTTTGAGAGTTAATAATAACAGCTTTACTAAAGAAAAACGAAAAGAATGAAAGAAAAAAACATGCGGAAAGTGCCAAAAAAAGAAGTGGAAATCCCGAAAAAAAAATCATGAGTTAGCAATGAAATCATAAGAATAGAAAATTAGATAGTGGCGGCAAGCAATTTACCTCCTTTTAGATTTGAAAAACTTTTTGAATAATGAACCAATGAACCTTTTGAAGTAGAGATAAACAACGAACAAAGTCCACTATGCGCCCACAAATTTTTAGTAGATACGTAAACATCTTTTTTATTGTGTGAAAAAAGAATAAATTTTTTACCTTTCAAAAGACTATTATTTTTGAAAAGAAAAACTTTAATATTACGACCAGAAAATTGAAAAGCTTTAATAAAACCTTCTTTATAAAGCAAAGAAATAAATTGAAGATTTTGTTTAGAATTAGGAACTTGCACAACACTTGCATTTTGTTGAATTCCTATATTCAAAGAAGAGATAAGCCTTTGAAAATTTATCATAAAATATATTTAAACGAGGAAAAGGACTTGAACCTTTTTAATTAACCGAAACCCCCGTAAACACGTAGTTAGTAACAAACTACAAAACTGCGTGTACTAAAACTGATTTCCAAATTTTGGGGAATAATAGCTTGCAAAGCTACATTTTGATTTACGGTAGTAAAAAATGAACCATTAATAGTGATATTTCCCTGAATATGAACAAGATCTCCCGCTGACAAAATGAAATTTGGATTTTTTTGAACAATTCCATTTACGACTACTTTACTAGAACAAACAGCATGACGAGCTGCCAATAGTGAAGGATAGAAACGAGAACTCCAAATAAGAAAATCAAGCTTAAGTGGACTTGGAGAAGATGAACCATAAGTGTACTTAACTTGTTTGCGCTGATTAAAAACATCTTTTTTAATTGCGTGCAAACGTACAAATGAAGAAACCCTATTTTTTTGAGCTTGTTTCAAAATGGAAACCCAAGTATTTTGCGGCTTACAACAATGAGCAACAAATTTTTGAGAATAGATAGGATTTATTTTTAGTTTTTTTAGTTGTTTAAACTTAAGCATTTTATTTTTTAAAAGATGTAAAAAAAAGAAATATAGAAAACCAAAGAGCTTTAATTTGACGAGGATCACAAAAAATAACGTAAGGCAAATAAAAAGAATATTTCTTTAGAGAACTTTCGTTAGAAAAACAGATTACAGGAATCCCCTTTTTATTTGCTTCCAAAATAGCGACAAGATTTTTTTTAAAGCCCATAACGATCAAAATATCAGGATAAAAAGATCGAGAATTTTTTTGAGAATTGGATAGAGTACCAGGAACCCATTTACTCAAAAAAGTAACGGATTCATTTTTAAACATATAAAAGAAGCGTGCTATTGATTTTGAATTCCCTACAATACAAAAAGAAACTTGACTTTTACGCAGATTGGTAATAAAGTAGAAAACTTTCATAAACGCTTGAGTTTGCTTAGAATAAAGCAAACCATACTTTGACAAAATAGAAGAAAAAAAGATTATTTTAACAGATTTCATAATAATAAATAATTTAGAACGTTTACCTTCTTTTAGAGGCAACACAGAAACTTTGCTTATTATAAAACAACCCTTACCTTTATAAGGATCAGTTTGTTTTTGTTGGCAAATAAAAGAAACGAATTCTTTTAGAAGACTATAATTTATAGAATAGAAAAAAGCTTTAGTTTGGTCTTTACTAATTTCCACAACAATACCTTTAGGAATAGTAAACAAAACAGGGTGACTAAGCCCAATGTTAATTTGGAAAGTATTTTGAGAAATTAGAGAACATTTGTAACCTACCCCTACTATAGAAAATTTTTCAGAAAAAACTTTATTAGATATGAAAGAGATAATTTTAGATTGTAGGGACTTAAATTTAGTCAAAAATGAACGTTTCGAACACACAAATTGGATAGACGATGTTTCGTTAAATACCTGAAAAAAGAACTCTTTTTTAAACGCAAAGCTTTTATTATTAAATGAATCTGTAATAATATAAAAAGATTGATTTTCAGAGAAAGAGAATCCATCTTTTATAACCACTGTAAAATACATGATAAAAAGTTAATGGCGGGAAGAAGGATTTGAACCTACGACATCTTGCACCACAAGCAAGCGTACTAACCACTGTACTATACCCACCTACATACAAAATGCTGCTGGGATAACAGGATTCGAACCTATATCTTTTAGTACCAAAAACTAAAGCTTTACCTTTAAGCTATATCCCAACAATATAAAACAAAACGGAGAAGACTGGATTCGAACCAGCGACAAGTTTTAACCTGTAAACGTTTAGCAAACGTTCGCAATCGACCTCTCTGCCACTTCTCCAAACTTTTTTTGATTCCCTGAGTAGTATTTAAAAAAGTAAAAGTATAAAGTTTCCGAATGTTTCTTTATACAAAGATATTATAATTAAAATTTATTTATAAATTCAGCCGCAAGTTCACTTACGGCTACCTTGTTACGACTTTATTACAGTCAGCTGCGTTATACTATAGGCTAAAACCATTTCATACAACGAAACCTCCCATAACATGACGGGCGGTATGTACAAAGCTAGGTAAAAAATTTCACCGTGGCGTGCTGATCCACGATTACTGGCAACTCCAACTTCATAAAAGTGAGTTTCAACTTTTAATCCGAACTACGGTAATGGTTAAAAGGATTGCTTTAAATTTCTTTATTGCTTCTTTTTGAATTTACCATTGTAGCACGTTTACAGCCCAAAGCATAAGGGTCATGAAGATTTGTCTTAGTCTTAAATTTCAAACTGATTATCTCAGCTGATTTAAAGATGAAAAAACATCTTTAAAAAAAGGTTTCGCTCGTTTAAGGACTAAACCATACATTTCAAAACACGAGCTGAAGACAACCATGCAACACCTGTTAAAAAGATTCCTGTCAAGCTTTGGTAAGATTACTCGCGTATTGTCGAATTAAGTAACATGCTCCGCTGCCTATACTAGCTCCCGTCAATTCTTTTGGATTTCACCGTTGCCGGGGTACTCTCCAGGCAGTTTATTTAGCGTTAGCTTATTTAGTGAAAATCTCCGAAGAGTAATTTCACTAAACAATAAACATCGTTTACGGCGCAGACTACAAGGGTCTCTAATCCTTTTTGCTACCTGCGCTTTCGTTTCTCAGTGTCAGGTTTTCGTAGAAAATTGTCTTCACAAAAAAGTCCTTTTGATATCAACCGATTTTACCCGTACTTCAAAAATTCTATTTTCTTCTCAGAACCTCTAGATATAACGTATTATTTCAAAATTAAAGTTTAATTAAAATTTAGAAAATAACAAAAATAACCACCTACAAACGTTTTACGCCTAATGTATAGATAACGTAAGCCCTTCACGTATTACCGCGACTGCTGGCACGCATATTGGTCAGGACTAAGAAATAAGTTTATATCATTATTTAAACTTATTACTAAACTTTACAACAAAATTGCCTTCTTCATTTTGTGAAATTGCTAGGTCAAGCTTTCGCTCATTGCCTAAGATTCTTCACTGCTGCCTCTACGTAGAGTATGGCCCTTTTTTCAGTGCCATTGTGGCGGATCTTTCTTTCGAAACCGCTTAAAGTCATAGGCTAGGTCAGTCTATTAAACGAC
This sequence comes from Schizochytrium sp. TIO01, assembly GCA_004764695.1. NCBI lineage: Eukaryota > Bigyra > Thraustochytrida > Thraustochytriidae > Schizochytrium > Schizochytrium sp. TIO01. Next base: position 53,690 of record SMSO01000016.1, on the reverse strand, counting down.
CTACTACCTTGCTTTCCGAAAAGCTTCTCTTTTTCAAGATAAATACTTAACAAACTCACCCGTACGCTTTTCAACTCGCATGTGTAAAACATTTCACTAACGTTCATCCTAAGCCAAGATCAAACTTACATAAAAATATTAAATAGTATTTAATAAATACTAAAAAAATGTAAACTATATAATAAAATAAAAAATAAAATTAGTATCACTAAGCTAAAAACACACGTGACCTATCAAAGAGATGTTCTTTCACTTTGTTTAGAAAGATAACAAAAAGATTTCTTGCTTTAGATGCTTTCAGCAATTATTCTGAACTATCGTTACTACCCTGCGATGCCATTAGACAACAGGTTCATAAGAGGATAGTGCTTAACGGTCCTCTCGTACTAGTTAAACATTTTGTTTACTTTCAATAAATTCTAAAAGATAGGGACCAAACTGCTTCACAGCGTTCTAAACCCAACTCACGTAACGCTTTAATCGGCGAACAGCCAAACCCTTGAAACCGGCTTCAGCTTCAGGTTGCGTTGAGTCGACATCGAGGTGCCAAACGTTCTTTTAGATATGAGCTCTTGAAGAACATTAGCCTGTTATCCCCGGAGTACTTTTTATTCGTTAAGCGATGTCTTGTCCATTAAAAAACACCGGATCACTACGGCCGGCTTTTAAACCCCTGTGCGAGATGTACCTCTTACAGTCAAGCAAGTTTTTATTGCCGTTACACTGCTTACTTTTTTAAAGTATAACTTGCCTTTGCACTCCTTTGTTACTTTTTAAAAGGAATCCGCCCCAGATAAACTGCCTTCCTTATACGGTCTTTTATTAAAAAAATGAGTCTAGGTAGACTAAAGAGTGGACTTTCACTTATGTAATTAAACTACCACTTCCAGTGTACAATAGAAAACCTTGAACAATATAAAGATACAGTAAAAGTTCACGGGGTCTTTCCGTCTTTTTAGAATACGCTCGCTTCTTCACGAGCAAATAAATTTCACAGAGATTATTTAAGAGACAGTGAAACAGTCATTACTCCATTCATGCGGGATCATAATTAGTGACCAATGAATTTCGCTACCTTAGGACAGTCAGAGTTACTGCCGCCGTTTACTGGTTCTTAGTTTTATAGCAAATACTATAAAAGTTAAAATAACAGCACCGGGCAGGAGTCAGTCCTTATACTACCACTTACGTGTTTGCAAAGACCTGTGTTTTTAGTAAACAGTTGCTATTTCCGTTTTTTTGCAACTTTCTCTTTAATCAAGAAAGCGCCTCTTCTCCCGAAGTTACGAGGCCAATTTGCCGAGTTCCTTTTAAATAAATATCTCTACGTCTTAGCATAACTATGCTACCTCACCTGTGTCGGTTTAAGTACGGTAAACCTTATATAATTTTCTAGATTACTTTTTTTCATTAGATATATAAAACCCATCATAATAACTTTTCAGCTAATTAATTAGGGACCGAATAACCCTAAACTGAACAACATTTGTTTAGGAAACCTGGAGGATTCAGACGACACTCATTCACAGAGTGTTTTCCGTTACTCATACTGAAATAATCAAATTGATAAACACACACATTTTACAACGTATGCTAACTTATACAAAAAGCTTTGCTACCCAGAGCTTTTAAGCTCTGTTTCCGCTTCGGCTGTTTTTTTAGTCTCCTACATTTTCAGAACCTATACCCTTAGTTAATGAGCTACTACGCTTTCTTTCAATGATGGCTGCTTCCAAGCCTACATATTAACTGTCATTGGATATAAACTCTTTTTGCACTTAAAAAACATTAAAGGCCTTAGCGATAAATCTGGGCTGTTTCCCTCTCAACAAAAGACCTTATCGCCTATTGTTTGTTTATTAAATATTCTTAAAAAAGGTATTCGTAGTTTGCAAAGAGTTAGTAAGTGACACCCCCTTCCCTAAACAGAGCTCTACCCCCTTTTTTAGTATTTAACACTCTACCTAAATAGATTTCGCAAAGAACCAGCTATTTCCAAGTTTGATTAGCCTTTCACTCCTATTCACAAATCATCCCAATCTTTTGCAACAGATACGGGTTCAGCCGAATGCAAATATACATCCGCTAGTTCATAAATAGATCACTTGGTTTCGGGTATAATAAAAGTAACATAATATTGAATTTTTGCTTTCACGTACGCCTACATGTCTCCACTTAAGCTGGGCTACTTTTATTAACTCTTCAGTTCGTAATACAAAAAGCACGCTATAATAGCTTTAAACTACTCTAGCATAAAAAGCAGTTTGATTTCACTCTTTCCTTTACAGTACTTGTGCGCTATCGGTTAATGTTAAGTTAAGCTTTAGAAGATGGTTCTCCTATTTTCAGTAAAGATAACATGTCTCAACTTACTAATGTATAAGAAATTTTTACAAAATACAGGACTTAAATACCTTCTATGGTTTTAAAATTTTTTGCAAAAAATCCTTAAGCTTAAATTGATTTCGCTCGCCACTACTTTCAACTCCTTGTTTAATTTTTTAACTTGCTACTAAGATGTTTCAATTCGCAAGGTTATAAATAAAATAAATTAATGGTTTTCCTAGAGGAATCTAACCGAAATAGGTTAGCTTATCGCATATAAAAACGCCTCTATATTAACATTACCTAGAGATCCTTCAAATGCCATAAATAAAAACGGATGAAGGGACTTGAACCCTCATAATTAGCTTGGAAGGCTAAAGTGTTAACCTTTACACCACATCCGCAAAGCTGACCTAAATAAACGATCAACTTCTCCAAAAACAATATCTTGAGTACCAATAATGGTAACTACATCAGCAATTAGATGTCCTTTTGCTATTATGTCTAGCCCTTGCAAATGAGCAAATCCGGGCGCTTTTATTTTACAACGATAAGGTTTTGAAGATCCGTCAGAAACAAGAAATACACCGAATTCTCCTTTAGGGGCTTCAGTCGCTATATAAATTTCACCTGCGGGAACTGAAAAACCTTCAGAGAAGTATTTAAAGTGTTGAATAGTAGCTTCCATAGAATGTTTCAATTCTTTACGAGAAGGGGCAGACACTTTGTGGTCTACTTTAACAGAACCTTGTGGAAGATTATTCAAACACTGAACGATGATTGACAAAGATTCTCGCATCTCAGCTACTCGAACAAGGTAACGGTCATAGCAATCTCCGTTTGTACCTACAGGAACCGAAAAATCGAGTTCATCATAGATTTCATAAGGAGTGTTTTTACGCAAATCCCAACAAACTCCGCTACCTCGAAGCATAACACCACTAAACCCCCAAGAAGCAGCATCTTTTATGGTAACAACTCCCACATCAACTAGACGTTGTTTCCAAATACGGTTTTCGGTTAGCAACTCTTCAAATTCATCTAGACGAACCCGAAAAGCTTCACAAAAACTATAAATATCTGCTGACAAGCCTATAGGAATGTCGTAAGCAACCCCTCCGGGACGTACATAAGCAGCGTGCATTCGAGCACCAGAAACACGCTCATAAAACTCTATAAGTTTTTCCCGTTCTTCGAATCCCCAAAAAAAAGCGGTCATAGCCCCAACGTCAAGCGCGTGGCAACTAATAAATAGCAAATGATTCAATAGACGAGTGATTTCCAAAAAGATAACCCTAATATACATAGAACGTTTAGGTACTTGAATATTCATCAATGATTCAACTGCTATAGAATAAGTGTGTTCTTGGGCCATCATAGAAACATAGTCCAGCCTATCGAAATAAGGCAATGCTTGCATATAATTCTTATGTTCAACCAATTTTTCAGTACCTCGATGCAAAAGACCAATGTGAGGATCTGCACGAAGAACATTTTCTCCTTGCAAGTCCAAAACAAGACGCAAAACCCCGTGAGCAGCGGGATGTTGAGGACCAAAGTTTAGAGTAAAATTCTTTAGCTCTTTATTTATTTTTCGTTTTGTAAGTGCCATAATAAATTCAGTAAAGTGGCAAAGGGAATTGAACCCCTATTTATATAATACTACGAGTACCACTAAGAGGGTAAAAATAACACTTAATATAAGAATGAGGCTGGAAAATTACGTTTTACAACTTTTACTGAACAGGGAAATTTTTTAGATATAGAATTAAAAGCATCTACTACGATAGTTTCAGAAACCCCAGAAATAGAAAAGATAACAGAACCAGGAGACACTTTAGCTTTCCAAATGGAGATAGCACCCTTACCTTTACCCATTCGAGCACCAATACTTTTAGACGTAAAAGGTTTATCAGGAAATACGTGCAAACGAAGAATTCCTTTACGAACTAGCTTTTTCTTGATTAGCTTAATAGCTACGCTAAGATGATTATTCGTAACGTAACAAGATTCAGTTGAAATCAAAGTAAAAGAAGGCAAATTTGTAGCAAGTAGATCTTGAATACCCGGTGAAGAACACTTAAGACGACCTCGCTGATACTTTGCAAATTTTATACGTTTAGGACGAAGTGAACACATTTTAATTAATTAGAATAAGAACACCAAACTTTAACACCAAGCACTCCATAAGGAGTTTTAGCAAAAGAATGATTTATATCAGTTACTTTTATAAAAGTTTTACGGGACACAGTACCCAAAGACAAAACTATTTTTTTAGACCTATCAGATCCATTTACGCGACCTTGCACATTAATTTTTAGACCTACGATTCGAGAATTAGTAGATGAATTAAAAACGCGGGTAATTGTACTAAAACAAACGTCAAGCACTCGACTATGACGAGCAGTTTTTTCTAGAAGGGTGACAATAACTTTGGCCACTAGATGACTTACATTAAAACCTTTAGAAGCCAAACTAAAGATAGTTTCAAAAAGTGACGATTCAGATGAAACTGCAGACGATTTAATAAAAATGCGAGTTGGAATACCCGCCAAAATAAGCAAAGAAATATGCTTTTCCAAAAGAGATACTGCTTTCAAAAAAAGAGCTGAAGTATAGCTAGACTTAAATTGAAACAAATCTAGGGTAATGTAACAATAAGAACTATTAAAGTTCAAAGTAGATTTTACAGGCAAATAACCCAAAGAAAATAGAGTAGTATCAATAACCTTTGATACCAACAAACCTTTACTAAACCAAAAACTATACGAAAATTTTGTGAATAGAGTATCTGAAAATTTAATAGAAGAATACATTTAGGATATAATTTTTTTATTTTTTCGAGGCTTACGAGTGGGTGCGAAACAACCCG
>SMSO01000016.1:0-44277 GCA_004764695.1 Schizochytrium sp. TIO01 | reverse complement strand
AACAAACTTCAAGAACCTCGTGCACGGACCTCCGGTAACAGTAAAACTGGAAGGAGGGGCCAAAGTCCGAAAATCCTCCTTCTATAAGCATGGAGCTAGCCCAAAAACTTCAAGAACCTCGTGCACGGACCTCCGGTAACAGTAAAACTGGAAGGAGGGGCCAAAGTCCGAAAATCCTCCTTCTATAAGCATGGAGCTAGCCCAAAAACTTCAAGAACCTCGTGCACGGACCTCCGGTAACAGTAAAACTGGAAGGAGGGGCCAAAGTCCGAAAATCCTCCTTCTATAAGCATGGAGCTAGCCCAAAAACTTCAAGAACCTCGTGCACGGACCTCCGGTAACAGTAAAACTGGAAGGAGGGGCCAAAGTCCGAAAATCCTCCTTCTATAAGCATGGAGCTAGCCCAAAAACTTCAAGAACCTCGTGCACGGACCTCCGGTAACAGTAAAACTGGAAGGAGGGGCCAAAGTCCGAAAATCCTCCTTCTATAAGCATGGAGCTAGCCCAAAAACTTCAAGAACCTCGTGCACGGACCTCCGGTAACAGTAAAACTGGAAGGAGGGGCCAAAGTCCGAAAATCCTCCTTCTATAAGCATGGAGCTAGCCCAAAAACTTCAAGAACCTCGTGCACGGACCTCCGGTAACAGTAAAACTGGAAGGAGGGGCCAAAGTCCGAAAATCCTCCTTCTATAAGCATGGAGCTAGCCCAAAAACTTCAAGAACCTCGTGCACGGACCTCCGGTAACAGTAAAACTGGAAGGAGGGGCCAAAGTCCGAAAATCCTCCTTCTATAAGCATGGAGCTAGCCCAAAAACTTCAAGAACCTCGTGCACGGACCTCCGGTAACAGTAAAACTGGAAGGAGGGGCCAAAGTCCGAAAATCCTCCTTCTATAAGCATGGAGCTAGCCCAAAAACTTCAAGAACCTCGTGCACGGACCTCCGGTAACAGTAAAACTGGAAGGAGGGGCCAAAGTCCGAAAATCCTCCTTCTATAAGCATGGAGCTAGCCCAAAAACTTCAAGAACCTCGTGCACGGACCTCCGGTAACAGTAAAACTGGAAGGAGGGGCCAAAGTCCGAAAATCCTCCTTCTATAAGCATGGAGCTAGCCCAAAAACTTCAAGAACCTCGTGCACGGACCTCCGGTAACAGTAAAACTGGAAGGAGGGGCCAAAGTCCGAAAATCCTCCTTCTATAAGCATGGAGCTAGCCCAAAAACTTCAAGAACCTCGTGCACGGACCTCCGGTAACAGTAAAACTGGAAGGAGGGGCCAAAGTCCGAAAATCCTCCTTCTATAAGCATGGAGCTAGCCCAAAAACTTCAAGAACCTCGTGCACGGACCTCCGGTAACAGTAAAACTGGAAGGAGGGGCCAAAGTCCGAAAATCCTCCTTCTATAAGCATGGAGCTAGCCCAAAAACTTCAAGAACCTCGTGCACGGACCTCCGGTAACAGTAAAACTGGAAGGAGGGGCCAAAGTCCGAAAATCCTCCTTCTATAAGCATGGAGCTAGCCCAAAAACTTCAAGAACCTCGTGCACGGACCTCCGGTAACAGTAAAACTGGAAGGAGGGGCCAAAGTCCGAAAATCCTCCTTCTATAAGCATGGAGCTAGCCCAAAAACTTCAAGAACCTCGTGCACGGACCTCCGGTAACAGTAAAACTGGAAGGAGGGGCCAAAGTCCGAAAATCCTCCTTCTATAAGCATGGAGCTAGCCCAAAAACTTCAAGAACCTCGTGCACGGACCTCCGGTAACAGTAAAACTGGAAGGAGGGGCCAAAGTCCGAAAATCCTCCTTCTATAAGCATGGAGCTAGCCCAAAAACTTCAAGAACCTCGTGCACGGACCTCCGGTAACAGTAAAACTGGAAGGAGGGGCCAAAGTCCGAAAATCCTCCTTCTATAAGCATGGAGCTAGCCCAAAAACTTCAAGAACCTCGTGCACGGACCTCCGGTAACAGTAAAACTGGAAGGAGGGGCCAAAGTCCGAAAATCCTCCTTCTATAAGCATGGAGCTAGCCCAAAAACTTCAAGAACCTCGTGCACGGACCTCCGGTAACAGTAAAACTGGAAGGAGGGGCCAAAGTCCGAAAATCCTCCTTCTATAAGCATGGAGCTAGCCCAAAAACTTCAAGAACCTCGTGCACGGACCTCCGGTAACAGTAAAACTGGAAGGAGGGGCCAAAGTCCGAAAATCCTCCTTCTATAAGCATGGAGCTAGCCCAAAAACTTCAAGAACCTCGTGCACGGACCTCCGGTAACAGTAAAACTGGAAGGAGGGGCCAAAGTCCGAAAATCCTCCTTCTATAAGCATGGAGCTAGCCCAAAAACTTCAAGAACCTCGTGCACGGACCTCCGGTAACAGTAAAACTGGAAGGAGGGGCCAAAGTCCGAAAATCCTCCTTCTATAAGCATGGAGCTAGCCCAAAAACTTCAAGAACCTCGTGCACGGACCTCCGGTAACAGTAAAACTGGAAGGAGGGGCCAAAGTCCGAAAATCCTCCTTCTATAAGCATGGAGCTAGCCCAAAAACTTCAAGAACCTCGTGCAACCTAAATTTTATCATTTAAACATATTATTAATCTCTGAATAGGTATATTATTTACATATTCTTCCCCAAACTTCCAAACCCTACTTTCTGTGCGCAACCTCTACACCTCCTCCTCCGTGAACCTGCGTCAGAGGAGGTGTAGAGGATAGCTAGAAAGGAGGTACAGTGTCTAAAATGGAAATTAACTCTAGCGTCATCGATATTAACCCCATTTAAACACTTATTCTCTGTAATAGTTAGCTTCTCACACTAAGATAGAACAAATAAGAGGCATTTTTACCCTGCCTCAGGGTAGAACAGGAATCGAACCCGTTTTATATACATATACCAAAGCTACCCACATAAAAATTGGAAGGAGGGGCCAAAGTCCGAAAATCCTCCTTCTATAAGCATGGAGCTAGCTCCAAAACTTCAAGAACCTCGTGCACGGACCTCCTATAACAGTAAAACTGGAAGGAGGGGCCAAAGTCCGAAAATCCTCCTTCTATAAGCATGGAGCTAGCCCAAAAACTTCAAGAACCTCGTGCACGGACCTCCGGTAACAGTAAAACTGGAAGGAGGGGCCAAAGTCCGAAAATCCTCCTTCTATAAGCATGGAGCTAGCCCAAAAACTTCAAGAACCTCGTGCACGGACCTCCGGTAACAGTAAAACTGGAAGGAGGGGCCAAAGTCCGAAAATCCTCCTTCTATAAGCATGGAGCTAACCCAAAAACTTCAAGAACCTCGTGCACGGACCTCCGGTAACAGTAAAACTGGAAGGAGGGGCCAAAGTCCGAAAATCCTCCTTCTATAAGCATGGAGCTAGCCCAAAAACTTCAAGAACCTCGTGCACGGACCTCCTATAACAGTAAAACTGGAAGGAGGGGCCAAAGTCCGAAAATCCTCCTTCTATAAGCATGGAGCTAGCCCAAAAACTTCAAGAACCTCGTGCACGGACCTCCGGTAACAGTAAAACTGGAAGGAGGGGCCAAAGTCCGAAAATCCTCCTTCTATAAGCATGGAGCTAGCCCAAAAACTTCAAGAACCTCGTGCAACCTAAATTTTATCATTTAAACATATTATTAATCTCTGAATAGGTATATTATTTACATATTCTTCCCCAAACTTCCAAACCCTACTTTCTGTGCGCAACCTCTACACCTCCTCCTCCGTGAACCTGCGTCAGAGGAGGTGTAGAGGATAGCTAGAAAGGAGGTACAGTGTCTAAAATGGAAATTAACTCTAGCGTCATCGATATTAACCCCATTTAAACACTTATTCTCTGTAATAGTTAGCTTCTCACACTAAGATAGAACAAATAAGAGGCATTTTTACCCTGCCTCAGGGTAGAACAGGAATCGAACCCGTTTTATATACATATACCAAAGCTACCCACATAAAAATTGGAAGGAGGGGCCAAAGTCCGAAAATCCTCCTTCTATAAGCATGGAGCTAGCTCCAAAACTTCAAGAACCTCGTGCACGGACCTCCTATAACAGTAAAACTGGAAGGAGGGGCCAAAGTCCGAAAATCCTCCTTCTATAAGCATGGAGCTAGCCCAAAAACTTCAAGAACCTCGTGCACGGACCTCCGGTAACAGTAAAACTGGAAGGAGGGGCCAAAGTCCGAAAATCCTCCTTCTATAAGCATGGAGCTAGCCCAAAAACTTCAAGAACCTCGTGCACGGACCTCCGGTAACAGTAAAACTGGAAGGAGGGGCCAAAGTCCGAAAATCCTCCTTCTATAAGCATGGAGCTAGCCCAAAAACTTCAAGAACCTCGTGCACGGACCTCCGGTAACAGTAAAACTGGAAGGAGGGGCCAAAGTCCGAAAATCCTCCTTCTATAAGCATGGAGCTAACCCAAAAACTTCAAGAACCTCGTGCACGGACCTCCGGTAACAGTAAAACTGGAAGGAGGGGCCAAAGTCCGAAAATCCTCCTTCTATAAGCATGGAGCTAGCCCAAAAACTTCAAGAACCTCGTGCACGGACCTCCTATAACAGTAAAACTGGAAGGAGGGGCCAAAGTCCGAAAATCCTCCTTCTATAAGCATGGAGCTAGCCCAAAAACTTCAAGAACCTCGTGCACGGACCTCCGGTAACAGTAAAACTGGAAGGAGGGGCCAAAGTCCGAAAATCCTCCTTCTATAAGCATGGAGCTAGCCCAAAAACTTCAAGAACCTCGTGCAACCTAAATTTTATCATTTAAACATATTATTAATCTCTGAATAGGTATATTATTTACATATTCTTCCCCAAACTTCCAAACCCTACTTTCTGTGCGCAACCTCTACACCTCCTCCTCCGTGAACCTGCGTCAGAGGAGGTGTAGAGGATAGCTAGAAAGGAGGTACAGTGTCTAAAATGGAAATTAACTCTAGCGTCATCGATATTAACCCCATTTAAACACTTATTCTCTGTAATAGTTAGCTTCTCACACTAAGATAGAACAAATAAGAGGCATTTTTACCCTGCCTCAGGGTAGAACAGGAATCGAACCCGTTTTATATACATATACCAAAGCTACCCACATAAAAATTGGAAGGAGGGGCCAAAGTCCGAAAATCCTCCTTCTATAAGCATGGAGCTAGCTCCAAAACTTCAAGAACCTCGTGCACGGACCTCCTATAACAGTAAAACTGGAAGGAGGGGCCAAAGTCCGAAAATCCTCCTTCTATAAGCATGGAGCTAGCCCAAAAACTTCAAGAACCTCGTGCACGGACCTCCGGTAACAGTAAAACTGGAAGGAGGGGCCAAAGTCCGAAAATCCTCCTTCTATAAGCATGGAGCTAGCCCAAAAACTTCAAGAACCTCGTGCACGGACCTCCGGTAACAGTAAAACTGGAAGGAGGGGCCAAAGTCCGAAAATCCTCCTTCTATAAGCATGGAGCTAGCCCAAAAACTTCAAGAACCTCGTGCAACCTAAATTTTATCATTTAAACATATTATTAATCTCTGAATAGGTATATTATTTACATATTCTTCCCCAAACTTCCAAACCCTACTTTCTGTGCGCAACCTCTACACCTCCTCCTCCGTGAACCTGCGTCAGAGGAGGTGTAGAGGATAGCTAGAAAGGAGGTACAGTGTCTAAAATGGAAATTAACTCTAGCGTCATCGATATTAACCCCATTTAAACACTTATTCTCTGTAATAGTTAGCTTCTCACACTAAGATAGAACAAATAAGAGGCATTTTTACCCTGCCTCAGGGTAGAACAGGAATCGAACCCGTTTTATATACATATACCAAAGCTACCCACATAAAAATTGGAAGGAGGGGCCAAAGTCCGAAAATCCTCCTTCTATAAGCATGGAGCTAGCTCCAAAACTTCAAGAACCTCGTGCACGGACCTCCTATAACAGTAAAACTGGAAGGAGGGGCCAAAGTCCGAAAATCCTCCTTCTATAAGCATGGAGCTAGCCCAAAAACTTCAAGAACCTCGTGCACGGACCTCCGGTAACAGTAAAACTGGAAGGAGGGGCCAAAGTCCGAAAATCCTCCTTCTATAAGCATGGAGCTAGCCCAAAAACTTCAAGAACCTCGTGCACGGACCTCCGGTAACAGTAAAACTGGAAGGAGGGGCCAAAGTCCGAAAATCCTCCTTCTATAAGCATGGAGCTAGCCCAAAAACTTCAAGAACCTCGTGCACGGACCTCCGGTAACAGTAAAACTGGAAGGAGGGGCCAAAGTCCGAAAATCCTCCTTCTATAAGCATGGAGCTAGCCCAAAAACTTCAAGAACCTCGTGCACGGACCTCCGGTAACAGTAAAACTGGAAGGAGGGGCCAAAGTCCGAAAATCCTCCTTCTATAAGCATGGAGCTAGCCCAAAAACTTCAAGAACCTCGTGCAACCTAAATTTTATCATTTAAACATATTATTAATCTCTGAATAGGTATATTATTTACATATTCTTCCCCAAACTTCCAAACCCTACTTTCTGTGCGCAACCTCTACACCTCCTCCTCCGTGAACCTGCGTCAGAGGAGGTGTAGAGGATAGCTAGAAAGGAGGTACAGTGTCTAAAATGGAAATTAACTCTAGCGTCATCGATATTAACCCCATTTAAACACTTATTCTCTGTAATAGTTAGCTTCTCACACTAAGATAGAACAAATAAGAGGCATTTTTACCCTGCCTCAGGGTAGAACAGGAATCGAACCCGTTTTATATACATATACCAAAGCTACCCACATAAAAATTGGAAGGAGGGGCCAAAGTCCGAAAATCCTCCTTCTATAAGCATGGAGCTAGCTCCAAAACTTCAAGAACCTCGTGCACGGACCTCCTATAACAGTAAAACTGGAAGGAGGGGCCAAAGTCCGAAAATCCTCCTTCTATAAGCATGGAGCTAGCCCAAAAACTTCAAGAACCTCGTGCACGGACCTCCGGTAACAGTAAAACTGGAAGGAGGGGCCAAAGTCCGAAAATCCTCCTTCTATAAGCATGGAGCTAGCCCAAAAACTTCAAGAACCTCGTGCACGGACCTCCGGTAACAGTAAAACTGGAAGGAGGGGCCAAAGTCCGAAAATCCTCCTTCTATAAGCATGGAGCTAACCCAAAAACTTCAAGAACCTCGTGCACGGACCTCCGGTAACAGTAAAACTGGAAGGAGGGGCCAAAGTCCGAAAATCCTCCTTTTATAAGCATGGAGCTAGCCCAAAAACTTCAAGAACCTCGTGCAACCTAAATTTTATCATTTAAACATATTATTAATCTCTGAATAGGTATATTATTTACATATTCTTCCCCAAACTTCCAAACCCTACTTTCTGTGCGCAACCTCTACACCTCCTCCTCCGTGAACCTGCGTCAGAGGAGGTGTAGAGGATAGCTAGAAAGGAGGTACAGTGTCTAAAATGGAAATTAACTCTAGCGTCATCGATATTAACCCCATTTAAACACTTATTCTCTGTAATAGTTAGCTTCTCACACTAAGATAGAACAAATAAGAGGCATTTTTACCCTGCCTCAGGGTAGAACAGGAATCGAACCCGTTTTATATACATATACCAAAGCTACCCACATAAAAATTGGAAGGAGGGGCCAAAGTCCGAAAATCCTCCTTCTATAAGCATGGAGCTAGCTCCAAAACTTCAAGAACCTCGTGCACGGACCTCCTATAACAGTAAAACTGGAAGGAGGGGCCAAAGTCCGAAAATCCTCCTTCTATAAGCATGGAGCTAGCCCAAAAACTTCAAGAACCTCGTGCACGGACCTCCGGTAACAGTAAAACTGGAAGGAGGGGCCAAAGTCCGAAAATCCTCCTTCTATAAGCATGGAGCTAGCCCAAAAACTTCAAGAACCTCGTGCACGGACCTCCGGTAACAGTAAAACTGGAAGGAGGGGCCAAAGTCCGAAAATCCTCCTTCTATAAGCATGGAGCTAGCCCAAAAACTTCAAGAACCTCGTGCACGGACCTCCGGTAACAGTAAAACTGGAAGGAGGGGCCAAAGTCCGAAAATCCTCCTTCTATAAGCATGGAGCTAGCCCAAAAACTTCAAGAACCTCGTGCACGGACCTCCGGTAACAGTAAAACTGGAAGGAGGGGCCAAAGTCCGAAAATCCTCCTTCTATAAGCATGGAGCTAGCCCAAAAACTTCAAGAACCTCGTGCAACCTAAATTTTATCATTTAAACATATTATTAATCTCTGAATAGGTATATTATTTACATATTCTTCCCCAAACTTCCAAACCCTACTTTCTGTGCGCAACCTCTACACCTCCTCCTCCGTGAACCTGCGTCAGAGGAGGTGTAGAGGATAGCTAGAAAGGAGGTACAGTGTCTAAAATGGAAATTAACTCTAGCGTCATCGATATTAACCCCATTTAAACACTTATTCTCTGTAATAGTTAGCTTCTCACACTAAGATAGAACAAATAAGAGGCATTTTTACCCTGCCTCAGGGTAGAACAGGAATCGAACCCGTTTTATATACATATACCAAAGCTACCCACATAAAAATTGGAAGGAGGGGCCAAAGTCCGAAAATCCTCCTTCTATAAGCATGGAGCTAGCTCCAAAACTTCAAGAACCTCGTGCACGGACCTCCTATAACAGTAAAACTGGAAGGAGGGGCCAAAGTCCGAAAATCCTCCTTCTATAAGCATGGAGCTAGCCCAAAAACTTCAAGAACCTCGTGCACGGACCTCCGGTAACAGTAAAACTGGAAGGAGGGGCCAAAGTCCGAAAATCCTCCTTCTATAAGCATGGAGCTAGCCCAAAAACTTCAAGAACCTCGTGCACGGACCTCCGGTAACAGTAAAACTGGAAGGAGGGGCCAAAGTCCGAAAATCCTCCTTCTATAAGCATGGAGCTAGCCCAAAAACTTCAAGAACCTCGTGCAACCTAAATTTTATCATTTAAACATATTATTAATCTCTGAATAGGTATATTATTTACATATTCTTCCCCAAACTTCCAAACCCTACTTTCTGTGCGCAACCTCTACACCTCCTCCTCCGTGAACCTGCGTCAGAGGAGGTGTAGAGGATAGCTAGAAAGGAGGTACAGTGTCTAAAATGGAAATTAACTCTAGCGTCATCGATATTAACCCCATTTAAACACTTATTCTCTGTAATAGTTAGCTTCTCACACTAAGATAGAACAAATAAGAGGCATTTTTACCCTGCCTCAGGGTAGAACAGGAATCGAACCCGTTTTATATACATATACCAAAGCTACCCACATAAAAATTGAAAGGAGGGGCCAAAGTTCGAAAATCCTCCTTCTATAAGCATGGAGCTAGCTCCAAAACTTCAAGAACCTCGTGCAACCTAAATTTTATCATTTAAACACTTATTCTCTGTAATAGTTAGCTTCTCACACTAAGATAGAACAAATAAGAGGCATTTTTACCCTGCCTCAGGGTAGAATGGGAATTGAACCCATTTTATATACTTATACCAAAGCTACCCAAAACTTTTATAAAAAGTTTAAGCTATTTTAGCTTTAAAATAACTTTTAAGCCATCATGGGACTCGAACCCATAATCCCCAGGTTTGCAACCTAGTGCATAAACCAATTATGCTTCATGGCCAAGCTATTTTTATAATGAGGAAGGTTGGACTTGAACCAACGACTCGAAACGAACTTGGTTTACAGCCAAGCACAATAACCACTCTGTCACTTCCTCAACAATTGCAATAAAACTCGTTTTATCAATTGCAATTGAATAAAAGAATTTACCAAATTATTCAAATAATTAGGAGTAAATTTAAATTGAGATGAAACTTGTTTTGAAGATTTCAAAGCCCAAGAAGCTACGTTAGAATACGATTTTTGAACTAGTTTGTAGCAAGAACCACAAGATTCACTGAAAAAAGTATCATATTTAGCTGAAACGGAACTAACTTCTTTTTGAAGTTCTGAAGATGATAGTTGAATAGAAGAAAAGCGTTTTACCCTCATTTTAAGAGCATTCACAATTAGGGGAACAACTGTTTGAAAAGTAATAAAATAAAACAACCAAAAAAACAGAAGAAGCCAAAAAATTTGAGAAAGAAAAGTAGTAATATCTAGTTGAGGCATTAGAATAAAATTTGGGTGCAAAGGGAATTGAACCCCCGACAAAAGACTTAAAAGGACTCTGCTCTACCACTGAGCTATGCACCCAATCCTTGTTAATTTTATTAAACAATAGCAAGACATAGAAAAATAAAAAAGAACAAAGGAGAAATAGAAAAAAATAGAAAGCATGAATAAGCACAAATAAAAAACAAAATTACAAATATATAATGAAACAGATGACCTGAACTAAAACGAGAAAAATTAATAGAACTAATGGTATGACTTAGCCCAAAAGGTCCCAAGATTTCAAGAATACCTCGATCTAGCAAACGGTATGAAATATCATAAGCGAATCGCAAACCGGATTGACCCACTATTTCGGTATACACTTTATCAAAAAACCATTTTTTATTAAAAAAAATATAAAGTGAACGCCCAATATAATGTTGTTTTATATTAAACAAATAAATTGAATTATACTTATAAAAGATGAATGATGAGATCATACCCAAAAACGCTAGTATAGTAGGAAACAATTTAATTGAAGTTGGCAAAAACTCTCCAAAAAATACATTCAAATGATTTGGAGCTACGAATAGAGCATGATTAAAAAAAGAACTTCCTACTCCAATAATAGCATCTTTAAAAAGATAACCAAAGAAAACACTTCCAAAAATCAAAACAAAAAGAGGAAATGCTATACGAAATGGAGACTCATGTACATTTTCAAACCTCCTTCGAAAACCATTTACAGGAGACAAAAAGGTAAGATACAACAAACGAATAGAATAAAAAGATGTACAAAAAGCAGCCATACTTCCCAAAATAAAAGCGAAGTGACCTGTAGAAGAAAATGAACCATAAGCATTTTCAAGAATAACATCTTTTGAATAAAATCCTGAAAGAAAAGGAAAACCAGCAAGAGCCAAAGAACCAATCATTATAGAACTATAAGTAAAGGGCAGCAATTTGGCAAGACCTCCTATTTTTCGCATATCTTGTTCATCTCCTATAGCATGAATAACTGAACCAGCACACAAAAACAACAAAGCTTTAAAAAAAGCGTGGTTAGCTAGATGAAAAACACCAACTTGGTAAGAAGAAAGGCCACAAGCAAATACTATGTAACCCAACTGAGAACAAGTAGAATATGCAATAACTTTTTTCAAATCATTTTGCAACAATCCAGTAGTAGCTGCAAAAAAAGCAGTAGAAGCACCAAAAACGGTGATTACTTGCAACGCAAATGGAGAAAATTCAATAAAAGAAGAACACCTTGCGAGAAGAAAAACACCTGCGGTAACCATAGTTGCAGCGTGAATTAGTGCAGAAACAGGAGTTGGACCTTCCATAGCGTCAGGCAACCAAGTATGCAACCCTAGCTGCGCTGATTTACCAACAGCTCCTACAAAAAGTAGCAAACTAATAGCGGTGATAGTATCGATAGAAAACCAAAAAAGATAAATTTTTGTACCTACCAATGAAGGTACACAAGAAAACACAGTAGCATAATCGATAGAACCTACAGAAAAATAGATAGCGAAAATTCCGAGAGCCAAACCATAGTCTCCGATACGATTTATAAACATAGCTTTAATAGCAGCTTTATTTGCTTGGATTCGAGTAAACCAAAAATTAATAAGAAGATAACTACACAAACCAACACCTTCCCAACCCACAAATATTTGAATAAAGTTGTTTGCAGTTACCAAGATTAGCATAAAAAAGGTAAACAATGACAAATAACTTATAAAACGGGGTAGGTGAGGGTCTTCTTCTATGTATGAAGAAGAATAGATATGAACCAATAGAGAAACAGAACAAACTACGATCAACATAGTAGCAGTCAAACTATCAAACAAAAACCCCCATTGAACATTAAATGAACCTACTTCTATCCAAGGCCAAAGTTGAAAATGGATACTTATAGGAGAAAACAGAAATGAAAAAAATACGTACCAAGACAAAATACATGAGACTAGAACAGAACTGGTACTGATGATAACAGAACCATTACGCCCCAAAAGGCGCCCTCCTATACCTGCCAAAACGGATCCCAAAAATGGAAACAAAACAATCGAGAAATACATGAATAAAAAAGATACGGGCAAAGCAGGATTCGAACCTGCGAAGAATACGATTCTTACCAGTTTTCAAGACTGGAACCTTAAACCACTCAGACATTTGCCCAATATGTTATAAAAGACGCCTTTTTTTCTTTTGACGACACCCGTTAAAAGGAACAGACGCACTAAAATAACAATGTTCAATTTGAAATTTTTGAAAAGCTTTCAAAATATAAAATTTACCTTTCCCCAATCCAGAAAAATAAAAAATGATACGGGGTTTACCGTTGAAAAAACTTTCCAAAAAATTTGCAGCGTGCACACCCAACATAATAAGAGACATATTTGAATTTTTTTTAAAACTCCCCCGAATAGAAGACATACCAGATGAAGCTTTAAAAACTATTCGTTTATTATAATAAATGGATAGATGGGTATTATTAAAAGAACTATTAATATAGATAGAAAACATATTTAACGAATTTTTTTTACTGTTTTAGCATTTGTTTTAGTACGTTGCCCTCGAACAGGCAAATTAGAAGAATATCGAAATCCTTTATAACTTTTTATTTTCATATGCAAAAGTTTATTATCTTTAATATATTTACGCAAATTTGCCTCTATTTTATAATCATCAAGAAGATTTTTTTCAATCCAATTAAGTACTTGATTTTGTTGAGTAGAGGTAACTATATAAGCAGGAGTTTGCGACAAAATACCACATGAAACACAAATACGTTTGCTCAAATGAGGACCAATGCCGTAA
Organism: Schizochytrium sp. TIO01; assembly: GCA_004764695.1. Classification (NCBI taxonomy): domain Eukaryota; class Bigyra; order Thraustochytrida; family Thraustochytriidae; genus Schizochytrium; species Schizochytrium sp. TIO01. Next base: position 31,404 of record SMSO01000016.1, on the reverse strand, counting down.
ATAGTAGACAAAACAGATGCAAAGAAGATTTTACTTTTTATAAGATCTTTTTTAAATTGAATCATAAGTAGAATTAATTTGAAGGCTATTTATAAAAAAAGAAAATTCTTTTGTAGAAATAGACGAATGGAATAGTTGAACTGAAAAAGCTTCGTTAATCAATGATTTAAAACGATCACTCTCATTTTCAATACTATAAATATTTATAGTCTTAATATCAGCAACATACCTAGAAGAAGAATGTTCACGTTTAAATAGAAATGCCAAGGCATTATTTGAGTACATACAATAAAAGGTGAACAAATAATTCAAAAAAGATATAGTTTGCTCAAACGAAAAAGAAGAAGAAAATGAAACAAATTGACCTCGACGCAATTTCAAACGAGCAACATCTTTTTTAGAATAAAGTAGTGTAGGTTTTCGCAATGATATAAATTCTATCAAAAGCCAACAAGAACCAAAAAGATCCTTATTAAAATCAAAAGATTTCAAACTTACTTGCGATTGCAACGAAAAATGCTTTGATTTTATAGAAGATATTAGATCTTTTTTTACTACACGTGAATAAAATTGATTAAAACGAAACATTAAAAATAATTATCAAATAGACTATACGCTTTATAAAAACCTTTTTGTTTAATAATAAAGGAAACAGCACCTTGGGAACGAGATCCCAAATTTTTTTGATTTTTCCTAAAAGATTTAATATCCAATAGAACACAATAATTTTGAGAGTATTTAGCATAAAAACCGGTTGAATACATATTCAAAGAAGTTTCTTTCTTTGACCCAGTAAAAAGGCCCGCCACTAGTTGACCCTTTTTAAATTTTTGTTGTTTATTTGTTTGATTTTTCATTGCTTGAACAACTCCCACAAATACGGATCCCACTACCCCATTATTAGCATAACGTTTATTTTTAATATGAACACAACGAACTTCACGAACTCCACTATTATCAAGAACATTTAGAGTTATTTGAGGATATAGCATAAAATAAAAATGGATTACCCCTAGCTGGATTTGAACCAGCAAAAAAATAGATTTTGAATCTACCGCGTCTACCAATTCCACCATAGGGGCAAAAATAATTACCAAGAATAAGACGACAAACCAGAAACACGATATTGAAGCAATACTCGTCGAATACTTATCCTAGAAATTTTAAAAAACCTAAAAACAAAACGGGAACGCCCTGTTAGAAAGCAGCGATTATTCAATTTTGTTTTTATATTTTTTTCTACGACTACTTTTTTAGAGAAAGGAGTATAAAAACTAGCCATTGTATCAAAAGAATTAAAAACGGTAGGGTTAAAAATAGAATCTAGTTTATACTTACGATTTTTACTTAGAGAACTTTTCATATAAAGATTATTTTGGAAATGATTGGATTTGAACCAACAACATTTTGCTTGCAAAGCAAATGATCTACCATTGATCTACATTCCCAATACTGCTTGCAAGACTTGAACTTGCACTAATAAATTAAATGGAACCTAAATCCACCGTGTCTACCAATTCCACCAAAGCAGCAAAAGCTTTCAAATAAGAAAGCGATAACTTAGAAAGTAAAAAGAATCAAAAAAGCCATCATCAAAACAAAAAGCGCCATAGCTTCGGTCAAAGCAAATCCCATAAGACAGAATTTAAACATTTTTTGTTCCATAGAAGGGTTACGAGACATTCCTACAATAAAAGCACCAAAAACGGTACCAATTCCGATACCTGCTCCGGTAAGCCCTACGGTAGCAACTCCTGCCCCAATTAGTTTAGCTGCAGTAACAATCATTTATTTTAAAATTTTTAATAAAGGCGGGGGGAGGATTTGAACCTCCAATCTTTAGGTTATGAGCCTAATGAGATAACCATTACTCTACCCCGCAAATCCTGATTAAGGAATTACCATTCAAGAGCACCTACTTTCCAGGCATAAAGAAAACCGATAACCAATTCAACAAAGAAATCGATTATAATCCAAAAACTAAAAGATCCCAGTTTACCCACTATAATAGACCAAGGAAACAAAAAACTAGCTTCCAAATCAAAAATAAGAAAAAGGATAGCAACCAAATAAAAACGGACATCAAATTGATTACGCGCATCTTCAAAAGGATCAAATCCACATTCATATGGAGAAACTTTTTCAGCGTAATTATTTTGAGTAGCCAACAAAAAAGAAGCTATAAAAATAACAAAAGAAAGGATTGCAGCAACTATGCAAAAAATAAGAATAAAAGAATATTCAAAAAGCAAAAAAGTCATTTAATAAAAAGAAACGGAAGAAACGAGATTTGAACTCGCGACATTAAGCTCGACAAGCTTACGCTCTAACCAACTGAGCTATTCCTCCATAATTGTTTAGGGGCTCCATATTTAGAACGCGATGTTTTTCGTTTTATAACACCGGCAGTATCTTTAGCCCCACGTACAATTTTATAACGAACTCCAGGTAGATCCTTAACACGACCTCCACGAACCAATACGCTAGAATGTTCTTGAAGGTTATGTCCTTCGCCTGGAATATACGCAGAAATAATGTTTTTATTACTCAAAAGCACTTTGGCTACTTTACGTACAGCAGAGTTAGGCTTTTTTGGAGACATAGTAAAAACTTTCAAACAAACACCACTTGCTTGGGGTGCTTTTTTCAAAGCAGTTTCTTTTTTAATGAAACTACTTTTTTTACGTTTTATAGATTGCAAAAGAGTGGACATTTATTTATTAACGAGCTTTTTCAATAGATTTCAAAGAAGTAATTTTTTTTATAAATACACTCCCTTGATTTGATTGACTAGATATAATTTCTTTAAAAAATACTTGAGAAAAAGAAGCTTTTTGGGCAGAACGAACAAAAGAAGATATACTTTTCAACATTTGTTTTGATTTTGAAAGGGGTATAATAACAACTGCATTACGTTTATGAAGAAGCCTTTTTTGAGCTAGCGGCAAAGAGGCTTTATCAAAACTTTTTTTCATAAAACTAGAAAAACTAATAAGTTTTTCAGAATTTGAAACTGAACTTTTCAAAAAAAGCAAGCATGTTTTAGCAAGATTTTTTTTTGCCACTTTACGAGTACCTTTATTTATAATAAATGAATTTAGTTTAGAAAAGAACATTAATTACGTTTAAACAAAAAAACAGCTTTATTTGATTGGCGCGAAAGTTGTTGATAAACTTTTTGTTTTTTAAAAATCAAAGATTGGCTATTATAAAATAGGGTTGGATTTAGTGTCAAAACGATAGCACCTACCATGGCAATTAGCAAAACAAACCCGGCTAGCAAAAAAGGTACAAAATAATAAGAATACAAAACGTTTGCTATAAGCAATACGTTTTGGGATGAATCGTATGAAGAAAACCAAGAAAAATATGATTGTTGAAAAAAAAGACTTGTATTATATGAAAAATTTTGGGTTATTACAAAAAAACTACAAAAAATGACAGCAAAAAACAGATAACCAAAAAAATTTGAAGAATGTTCTCGAGAAACTGCAACATTCAACATTATAACAACAAAAAGAAAAAGTACTGCGATAGCACCTACGTAAACAATCAAAAGCAAAAAACCAAGAAATTCTAGCTCAAACAACAAAAGGATTGCGGATGCATTACAAAAACCAAGAATAAGATAAAATACCGAATAAACAGGGTTAGTTGTTATAATAACAAACAAACTAGAAATTAGCAAAATAGAGCTAAAAATATAAAAAAGAAAGGAAAGCATTTAAAATAAAGATCGGGGAGGTATGACTTGAACATACGACTTTTAGTTCCCAAAACTAACACGCTAACCAACTGCGTTACACCCCGAAAATTTAGCGATAGCAAGATTTGAACTTGCAACCCCAGGATTATGATTCCCATGCTCTAACCAACTGAGCTATACCGCCAAAACGTTTTAAAGTGATGCTCGCATTAGCATACTTTCAAAACGACCCAAAAGAGGAATTAGAACTAGCAAAAAGAAGAAGTAGAAAACAGTACAAACTTGCCCAATTTCTACATAAGGATATTCAACTACATTTTGACCAATCCAACCCAAAATCATACAATCAACAACAAACAACCAAAAAAATTTTCGGAAAATAGGACGAAATACAGATGAACGAACTTCTGAAGTGTTAATGAATGGCAAAGCCATCAAACAAACGATAGCACCAAACATAGCAATAACACCACCCAATTTGTGAGGAATAGAACGCAAAATAGCATAGAATGGCAAAAAGTACCATTCAGGAACAATGTGTGCAGGAGTAACCATAGGATTTGCCATAATATAGTTATCACTGTGACCCAAAACATTTGGAGCAAAAAACACAAAATAAGAGTAAACAATAAACAAAAGAATCAACCCAAATAGATCTTTAACATAAAAATAAGGATAAAAACTAATGGTATCAGATTTTGAATCTACTCCCAAAGGGTTGTTTGATCCATCTTGGTGCAAAAGTACCAAGTGAACCAATGCCAAAGCTGCAATAACAAAAGGCAAAATATAGTGCAAACTAAAGAAACGATTTAGAGTAGGATTATCTACTGAAAAACCTCCCCAAACCCAATTAACCACAGATTCACCTACAGCAGGAATAGCAGAAATAAGATTAGTAATAACGGTAGCTCCCCAAAAAGACATTTGACCCCAAGGAAGAACATATCCAATAAAAGCAGTAGCCATCATCAAAATAAAAATAACTACTCCAGAACACCATAGCAATTCACGAGGATGCGCATATGATCCATAGTATAGACCACGAAACATGTGAATGTAAACAACAATAAAAAAGAAACTTGCTCCATTTGCATGAAGGTAACGAAGAAGCCAACCATTATTTACATCACGCATAATATGTTCTACACTACTAAAAGCGAGATCTACATGAGGAGTATAATGCATAGCAAGAAAAACACCAGTAAGAATTTGAACAACCAACATAAGCCCTGACAAAGATCCGAATCCCCACATATAACTAATATTGATAGGAGTAGGGTAGTCAACGATATGATTATTGATAATAGCCAGAATAGGCTGTTTAGTCCAACGTTTCATTTAAAAATAAAGAAATAACAGGCTTAGTAAGCTGAGAAGAAGAATTAAAAGTATAATTACGGAATTCTTGAGAAAGTTCAAGTGGTTCACAAACAACTCGTTTTTTTTCAATATCGTAACGCAATTCATGAAATCCAGTTAGAGGAAAATCTTTACGCATAGGATGCCCTTCAAAACCGTAGTCAGTTAGAATACGACGAAGATCAGGGTGATTTGAGAAAAAGATTCCAAAAAGATCAAATGCTTCTCGCTCATACCAATTCGCGGATTCATGAATAGATGTAATAGAAGGTACTGCTTCTTCTGAAGCAAGATTTACTTTAACAGTAATTCGACAGTTATACCTAATAGATAGCAGTTGATAAACTACTTCAAAGCGATTTGCTCGAAAAGGGTAATCTACCCCTGCGATATCACTCAAAACAATAAACTGGCAATGTGAATTACTTTTTAGAAAACGTATTACATCAATTAGAGATTCTTTTTTAACGACCAAAGTGATATGATCATTTATAAAGAAACTACCATTTAGCACGTTTGCAAGAACTGAGCTAATCCATTTATAGAAAGTAAACATATAATAAAATTTAGGCAGCAGCGGACTTGAACCGCCAACCTCTTCGGTGTAAACGAAATGCTCTAACCTATTGAGCTAACTGCCTTATAAAGGGATAGGCGTAAAAGGATTTGAACCTTTGGTCTTTCGATTATCAACCGAAAGCTTTAACCACTAAGCTACACGCCCATGCTTCATCCTTGAAGCAAATTAACTGTTTTTATTTCTACACTAGTATGAACTTTAAAATAACAAACCAAAATAGCCAAACCAATCGCGGATTCTGCCGCTGCAACAGTAAGAACAAATAGTGAAAATACTTGGCCATAAAGATCATCCAAATAAACAGAAAAAAACAAAAATTGAAGATTTACAGCTAGCAACATAATTTCAATTGATATCAAGATAATCAAAATACTTTTCCTGTTTAGAACAATACCACATACTCCAATAAAAAACAAACAAAAACTAACAAAAATAAAATAAAAGATATCCAAAAACATGTAAAGAAATATACCAATTAAAACTCAATAGAATACTTGCAGTCAAAATAGTCCAACTTATAGACAAAGGAAGAAATACTTTCCATCCAAGGCGTATTAGTTGATCATAACGATAACGAGGATATGCGGCACGGACCCAAATAAACAAACTAATAAAAAAGAATGTTTTAATAGCAAAACAAAAACAACCTTCAAAAATTTGCAATGGAAATAGCCATCCTCCTATAAATAGAATAACATTTAGAGAACTTATCAAAATTATATTACCATATTCACCCAAAAAGAACAATGCAAAACCCATAGCAGAATATTCAACATTATACCCGGAAACAAGTTCAGCTTCAGCTTCAGGCAAATCAAAAGGGTGACGATTTGTTTCAGCCAAACATGAAACAAAAAACAAAATAAATATAGGTAGCAAAGGCACACAATACCAAATAGCTTCTTGAGCCAAAACAATTTGAGTAAGGTTTAGAGAATTTGCACAAAGAATAACGTTTATTATAATAAAACCTATTGAAATTTCATAGGAAACTATTTGGGCAGCAGAACGAAGGGCACCCAAAAAAGCGTATTTTGAGTTACTTGCCCAACCAGAAATAATAATACCGTAAACTCCTAGAGACGAAATTGCAAAGATATACAAAACACCTACATTTAGATCAGCAAACACATAAGTTTCATTTACGGGAATAACTGCCCAACCTATAAGACTCAAGAAAAAAGTAATTATTGGAGCAATTACAAACAAAGCTTTGTTTGAACTACTTGGCAAAACAGTTTCTTTCAACAATAGTTTAAGACCATCTGCAAAGGCTTGCAACAATCCGAAAGCTCCAATAATATTTGGACCTCGCCTACGTTGAATACTACTCAAAACTTTTCGCTCAGCCACAGTAAACAATGCAATACCTACTAGCAAAGGAACTACGATACCCAAAACTTTAAGTACACTTTCAATATAAAACATTGTATTTTTTAATAGAAATAAAACCAACAGGACATAGATCAATAATATTACCGGAAAGTTTTGATTTAAGAGATTTTTGGACAAAAGTACCAATTTCAGAGGCATATCCACGACCGGTTATACCAAAAAAAGAATAACCAGCAACTTCATTTAGAAAACGAACACAACGAGTACAATGGATACACCTGGTTATAATTATAGAAATAAAAGGACCTACATTCTTATCAACCACACTACGTTTTTTTGAAAAAAAACGAGAAGAATTAGTTCCATAATGAAAAGATTGATTTTGCAAATCACATTCACCCCCTTGATCACAAATAGGACAATCCAGAGGATGATTAATCAACAAAAACTCTATTACAGCTTCACGTGCTTTTTTTACCAATGGAGTATCAGTAAAAATTTTTATATTTTCACTTACGGGCATTGCACACGAAGCTACAGGTTTAGGAAATTTTTCGATTTCCACCAAACATATACGGCAATTACCTGCGATAAGCAAACGTTCATGAAAACAAAAACGAGGAATTACAACACCGACTTTTGCACAAGCTTGAAATACGGTTGAATTTTTCTGTACAAGTACTTTAGAATTGTTAATATATAGAGAAATCATATTTTATAAATAAAAAACTGAAAGCAAAACGCTACAGCTAGTATGTAGAGGATCCAAAAAAATACCGGGAAAGATACCCCCAAAGATAGTAAGAAACAACAATGGCATAAACACCCAAAATTCTTGTTTTGTAATATCAAAAGAAACTTGAATGTATTGCAATTTGAGGTTACCGTAACACAGACGATTAAAAAGCCATAGAGAATACGCACTTCCCAAAATCATACTAGTCGCGGCTACAAAAGCTACGAATGAATTAGCATAAAAAGTACCAAACAAGATAAGGAACTCTCCAACAAAACTGGAAGTACCTGGCAATGCAATATTTGCTATAGTAAATACAAGAAATAGAATTACAAAAAGAGGCATAGTATGCACAAGTCCGCCATAATATTTAATCAATCGGCTATGATGACGATCATACAATACACCTACACACAAAAACAAAGCTCCTGAAACAACACCGTGTGATAGCATTTGAAAAATAGCACCTTCAACACCTACCAAATTAAAACTAAACAAGCCAATTACAGTTATATTTATGTGAGCAACTGAAGCGTAAGCAATCACACGTTTTATATCACTTTGACGAATAGCGGTTATTGAAGAATAAACAACTGCCAAAGATGCCAAAGTAAATACAAAAGGACGAAAATAAAAACTAGCCAATGGAAACAATGGCAAAGAATAACGGATTATACCGTAAGTACCCAATTTCAAAAGCACTCCAGCTAGTAGAACAGAACCCGCAGTAGGTGCTTCTACGTGCGCTTCAGGCAACCACAAATGTACAGGCAACATAGGCACTTTAACAGCGAATGAGAAAAAGAAAGCTAGCCACAAAATTTTTTGACGTTCAGGACTAAAACTAGTTTCCAAAAGCATCAAATAATGAGTACTACCGCATTCTATATAGATGAATACGATAGCAAGCAATATAAATAGAGAACCAAAAAGAGTGTACATAAAAAATAGATAAGATGCACGAATTTTACGTTCACGGGAACCCCAAACACCGATAATAAAAAACATAGGCATCAAAACGGCTTCAAAAAAAGTATAAAAAACGATCAAATCTAGTGAAGTAAATACGATAAAAATCATACTTTCTATCAAAAGAAAAAGAGCAAAATAATGACGATCAGTAAAAAGATGATTTTTTGTTTTTACAGACGACCAAGAAGATAGAAGACAAATAGGAATTAGAAAAGCTGTCAATAGAATAAAGAACAAAGAAATTCCATCGACTCCAAAGGTAATAGCTAGATTGGATGAACTAAACCAATTATAAGTTTCTACGAATTGAAACGCACCGTTGTTATTATCAAAAAACACCCACATTAGAATAGAAATATAAAAACTAATAAGTGATGCTCCCAAAGCAAGTTGCTTTGATACTTTATTTGATAGTGGAAAAATCAAAAGAAAACTACCGATAAAAGCGGGAATACCAATAAGGTAAGAAATATAAAGAAATGACATAATTTTTTAAAGCTAAAAGCTTTTAATTCATTTTTTATTCAATTGAGATATACGCCAAGGGTTTGGACCTACACGTTTTCCAGAAGTCAAAGTTGCATAAATAATGTAAATAAACAACAAAGAACTAAAAGCGGTAATCAATGATCCAAACGAAGCAACCATATTCCATCCACTATAAGCGTCAGGATAATCAGGAATACGACGAGGCATTCCGGCAAGCCCTAGAAAATGCATAGGAAAAAAGGTTAGGTTAACTCCAATAAAAGTAGTCCAGAAGTGAACTTTCCCTAGGTTTTCTGGATATTGCAACCCAGTCATTTTACCTAGCCAGTAATAGAACCCAGCAAAAACTGCAAACACAGCTCCCATAGATAGAACATAGTGGAAGTGAGCAACAACATAATAGGTATCATGAAATGCAATATCTAGACCACAGTTAGCACAGGCAACTCCGGTAACTCCACCTAGAGTAAATAGAATTAGAAATCCTAGAATAAACATCATAGGAGTGTTCAATCGCATAGAACCTCCCCACATAGTAGCAAGCCAACTAAAAATTTTAATTCCTGTAGGAACTGCAATAATCATGGTAGCAGCGGTAAAGTAAGCACGGGTATCTACATCAAGACCTACGGTATACATGTGGTGTGCCCAAACAATAAATCCCAAAATACCAATAGAAATCATTGCGTAAACCATACCTAGATAACCAAAAGTTTGTTTTTGACTAAAAGTAGATACTACATGAGATACGATACCAAAACCAGGAATAATAAGAATATAAACTTCGGGATGACCAAAAAACCAAAACAAGTGTTGGTACAAAATAGGATCACCTCCACCAGCAGGATCAAAAAAGGTGGTGTTAAAGTTACGGTCAGTTAGTAGCATAGTAATACCTCCTGCCAAAACGGGTAGAGACAATAGCAACAAAAATGCGGTAATCAAAACAGCCCAAGCAAATAGAGGCAAACGATGCATAGTTATACCAGGGCTACGCATATTAAAAATAGTAGTAATAAAGTTAATAGCTCCCAAAATAGAAGAAGCACCTGAAAGATGCAGACTAAAAATAGCCAAATCAACAGAAGGTCCACTGTGAGATTCTACAGAACTCAAAGGAGGATATACAGTCCAACCGGTACCTGCACCAGCTTCTACAAGAGAAGAAGTAACAAGTAGCAATAGTGAAGGAGGCAAAAGCCAAAAACTAATATTATTTAGACGAGGAAAAGCCATATCAGGACTTCCCAAAAGAATAGGAACAAACCAGTTACCAAATCCACCGATAAGAAATGGCATAACAAAAAAGAAAATCATAATAAAAGCGTGCGCTGTAACAAGCACATTATATAGTTGATGATTTCCGGATAGTACTTGAACACCAGGAGATGCCAATTCCATACGAATCAACAATGACAAAACGGTACCTACAACACCAGAAAAACCACCTAGCATTATATAAAGAGTACCAATATCTTTGTGATTAGTAGAAAAAAGCCAACGAGATGACCAAGTGTAAACACTTTGCAACATAATATTTTTTAAAAGCAAGGGAAATAGGATTCGAACCTACAACAAATGGCTTTGGAGACCAACACTCTACCATTGAGCTATTCCCTTGAAATGTTGTAATTCTTTTTTTTGAAATTCTTTTTGAATATTTTTAATATTCTTTTTAAATGTTTTAATAAGATTATTAGAATTACCAAAAAGCAAAAAAGCGATAAGTACAACAAAACAAATTTGAAAAAAGCTAAGATACATATACTAAAAATAAAGCGTCTTCTAGTTTAGCAGCTACCCAAGAAACGTAATCTTCTAGTTTCAAAGCTTCTACTGCGATAGGCATAAATCCATGGTTTACACCACAAATTTCACTACATTGACCATAAAAAACACCAGGACGTTGAATAAACAAACTAGCTTCGTTAAGACGACCAGGGCAAGCATCCATTTTAACTCCAAAAGACGGTACAGTCCAAGAATGTAGCACATCAGCACTGGTTACAATAAGACGAACATGAGTATCAACAGGCAATACTACACGGTTATCTACTTCCAACATTCGCAAATCTCCCAAAGACAATTCATCATCAGGCAACATGTAAGAATCGAAAACTAGATTTTCTCCATCTTCATTTTCATAGTCAGAGTATTCGTATGACCAATACCATTGATGCCCAATAACTTTCAAAGTAACAGAGGGATCTACTACTTCATCTACAGAGTATAGAAGAGCAAAAGAAGGAACTGCAATAATCATAAGAAGAACTGCAGGAATCAAAGTCCAAATAATTTCAATAGTAGTTCCGTGAACTACAGCTGAAGGGTTAGGGTTGGTTTTTACGTTGAAATGCATTACGATACGAGTAAGCATCCAAAAAACAAAAACTACAACAAAAACCATAATAAACATCAAATCGTGATGAAATCGAATAATACCTTCTGCGATAGGAGTAGCAGGGTCTTGAAATCCGAATTGCCATGGAGTAGCAGCATCACAATAACCAAACAAAGTAAAAAGCATATATAAAAATTTAATAAACTCCCTAGATTGGATTTGAACCAACGACAATTTGGTTAACAGCCAAATGCTCTACCCCTGAGCTACTAGAGAATGTAGTAAACCTACATAATAATTAATGACCTCCGTGAACCATATCACCTGTCATTAGACAAGTCAACATAGTAAATACGTAAGCCTGAATAAATGCAACAGCAGTTTCTAGAAACAACAAAAGAAACAATACTCCCATAGGAATAAAGTGAGCTAGAAAAAAAACATTTCCTGCCAATAGCATAGACCAACAAAAACCTACAATAACTTTCATAAGAATGTGACCAGCCATCATGTTTGCAAAAAGTCGAATACCCAATGCGGCTAGAGGAATAAAAAAACTCAAAAGTTCAACAACTACGAAGAAAGGCACCATTGCAAAAGGAATACCTCCAGGCAAAAGAACACCCAAAATACGAATACCGTGATGTTTAATACCTACATATAGTTTACCTACCCATACCAAAGCAGACAAAGTAAAAGTAACAATCAAATGAGAAGTAACTGTAAAGCTATAAGGAACCATTCCAAAAGTGTTTGCCAAAAGCAAAAACATAAAAAGTCCAAAAATAAAAGGCACAAAAGTTTGACCTTTAGCACCCATATTTTCTTCTACCATATCAGCACTGAAAGAATAAAAATTTTCAAACAACAATTGCCAACGATTTGGAATAAAGAACCCACTACCATTAGAATAAACCAATTTAACAAAAAAAACGTATACCAAACAAATCAAAAGCAAAAAAAAGCTAGAGTTTGTAAATGAAAGATCAAAAGCTCCTATGCGCAAAGGCAAAATAGGATAAATTTCAAACTGTTCCAAAGGACTAAAAAACATATTAATTTCCCCACCAATAAATACTTACAAAAAGAAACAACCAAACAACATCCACAAAGTGCCAATACCAGGCAGCAGCTTCAAATCCAAAATGATGTTGTTTTGTAAAGTGATATGCAAATACACGATAAAGGCATACGGTCAAAAAAACAGTTCCTACGAATACGTGGAAACCATGAAAACCGGTTGCCATATAAAAAGTACTTCCATAAATACCATCTGCGATGGTAAATGGAGCATTTTTATATTCAAACAATTGCAACCCTGTAAAAACTACCGCCAAAGCAACAGTAATAGACAAAGAAAGAATTGCTTCTTTTCGATAACCTGCAATAATAGCATGATGCGCCCAAGTAACAGAAGCACCAGAACTAAGAAGAATTACAGTGTTCAAAAAAGGAACTTCCCAAGCGGAAAGGGTTTCAATACCTTTAGGAGGCCATACAGAACCAATTTCAGGAACAGGTGCTAGACTTGCCCAAAAGAAAGCCCAAAAGAAAGCAAAGAAAAGCATTGCTTCGGATACAATAAACAAGATTATACCAAAACGAAGCCCCAATTGTACAATTGAAGTGTGTTGCCCTTCAAAAGTACCTTCTCGAACTACATCACGCCACCACACAAACATAGTGTACAATAGCATAACGAATCCAAAGAATAGAAAGCTACCTCCACCGTTATAGTTATGCATAAAAAGAACACCACCTGTAGTGGTAATAAAAGCAGAAATAGAAGCGACCATTGGCCAAGGACTAGGGTCGACAAGATGAAAAGGATGTTTTTGTGTCATTTTCTAATAAGAGTTACCCTTAGAGAGAATTGAACTCTCACTTGAGCTACGAAAAAGCTATGTTCTAACCATTAAACTATAAGGGCAAGCAACCACTTTCATACGAAAACTAAAAGTAATTTTTTTAGAAAAAATAGAAAGTGCTTGATAAATATAAAAATTTTTTATATCTGACCACGAACTAAATGTATGAAGTGAAGATGCTTTAGTTTTATAAAAAACAAGACTTGCGGATGTCTTAGATTTTTTATTTACATGATGAGATTTGTTAAAAGTGAATACCTTTTTTTGTTTAACAGAAGAAGGTATAGATTTAAAACTATAAAGTTGAAAATAACCACGAATCATAATAAAATAAATTGCTTAAGACTGGATTTGAACCAGTGACACAAAGATTTTCAGTCTTATGCTCTGCCAACTGAGCTACTTAAGCGAAAATGGATTTACCATTTAAAAAAGTGAAAGGGCCATACGATGTGCCACCAGCATACAAAAATCAGGTAGCATAAAAAGAATACTTGATATAAACAAACTAAAAGAAATTAGATAAGCTTCCAATCGACTGAATGTAAAAGTCAAGTTATAATTACTTTGAATGGTTACTGCATTTGAAGAATTATCAAAAAAGATCCATTTAATTACACGCAAATAATAAAAACAACTCACGACAGCAAACAATACTATTACAACAGCCAACAAGAATTCATTTTGTTCTACTACAGCTATAAAACTAAAAAATTTTGCTCCAAACCCAGACAAAGGAGGAATACCAGCTATCGAAAACAACAAAATACAAAGACTACCTCCAATAAACGGATTTTGTTTTGCCAAAATTTTAAAATCTACTAGAAATGAACTATTTTTTTCTTTGTGCATAAGGACTACAAAACTCCAAAAACACAATGAAAGAAAACTATAAACTAGCAAATAAAAGAACAAACCTACAAGGCCATCAAAACTATGCGCTGACAAAGCGGCTATTATAAAACCTACGTGAGTAACAGAACTGAATGCCAAAAATTTCTTTACTTTTTTCTGAGCTAGTGCAGAAAAACTACCAAAAAGCAGTGAAAGAAATGCTACGATAGCAAACAAAACTGTCCAAAATGCTGAGAATTCAAAGAAAACACCCACGCTAATTCGAACAAGAGACCCAAACAGAGCAATTTTAGGAACTACTGCAAAAAACAAACTTACTGGAGCTACAGAACCTTCATAAACTTCGGGTGACCAGAAATGAAAAGGTGCAGCACTAAGTTTAAATAGGAAACTGCACACAATCAAAAAGAAACCAAAATAAGTTACGAAGTAGTTAAATGAAAAAGTAGCTTCTGAAAAATAAAACAAAAGTGTTTTCAAAATTTCAAAATTCAACGACCCACACATCCCATAAATAAGAGACATACCAAATAGAAGAATCCCCGAAGAAAATGCACCCATAATAAAATATTTAACTCCGGCTTCTGTAGAAAAAGCGGATGACCTATTAAAACAGGCTAGTGTATAAAAGATAAGAGATTGAAGTTCCAAAAATAGATAAATACCCAAAAAATCAGAGCAAGCAGGCAAACCTATTAGAGAAAAGATACCGAAAAGAATAAGAAAAAAATATTCAAAGGTAAAAGAAAATTTTGTTATAATATAAGAACGACTGCTCAAAAAACTAAGAAAACTCAAAAACAAAACGATTAGAGAAAGGCTATGTGAATAGAAATCAAAGTTCAAAAATCCCCAAAAACTAGAATAATTTTGAATAGGAGTGTTAAGTTCAATTATAAATGTAAATGCAATAATTAGAAGAGTTATATTAAAAGCGTAGTGCTTTATAACAAAATGTTTTTTTTGAGAGTTAATAATAACAGCTTTACTAAAGAAAAACGAAAAGAATGAAAGAAAAAAACATGCGGAAAGTGCCAAAAAAAGAAGTGGAAATCCCGAAAAAAAATCATGAGTTAGCAATGAAATCATAAGAATAGAAAATTAGATAGTGGCGGCAAGCAATTTACCTCCTTTTAGATTTGAAAAACTTTTTGAATAATGAACCAATGAACCTTTTGAAGTAGAGATAAACAACGAACAAAGTCCACTATGCGCCCACAAATTTTTAGTAGATACGTAAACATCTTTTTTATTGTGTGAAAAAAGAATAAATTTTTTACCTTTCAAAAGACTATTATTTTTGAAAAGAAAAACTTTAATATTACGACCAGAAAATTGAAAAGCTTTAATAAAACCTTCTTTATAAAGCAAAGAAATAAATTGAAGATTTTGTTTAGAATTAGGAACTTGCACAACACTTGCATTTTGTTGAATTCCTATATTCAAAGAAGAGATAAGCCTTTGAAAATTTATCATAAAATATATTTAAACGAGGAAAAGGACTTGAACCTTTTTAATTAACCGAAACCCCCGTAAACACGTAGTTAGTAACAAACTACAAAACTGCGTGTACTAAAACTGATTTCCAAATTTTGGGGAATAATAGCTTGCAAAGCTACATTTTGATTTACGGTAGTAAAAAATGAACCATTAATAGTGATATTTCCCTGAATATGAACAAGATCTCCCGCTGACAAAATGAAATTTGGATTTTTTTGAACAATTCCATTTACGACTACTTTACTAGAACAAACAGCATGACGAGCTGCCAATAGTGAAGGATAGAAACGAGAACTCCAAATAAGAAAATCAAGCTTAAGTGGACTTGGAGAAGATGAACCATAAGTGTACTTAACTTGTTTGCGCTGATTAAAAACATCTTTTTTAATTGCGTGCAAACGTACAAATGAAGAAACCCTATTTTTTTGAGCTTGTTTCAAAATGGAAACCCAAGTATTTTGCGGCTTACAACAATGAGCAACAAATTTTTGAGAATAGATAGGATTTATTTTTAGTTTTTTTAGTTGTTTAAACTTAAGCATTTTATTTTTTAAAAGATGTAAAAAAAAGAAATATAGAAAACCAAAGAGCTTTAATTTGACGAGGATCACAAAAAATAACGTAAGGCAAATAAAAAGAATATTTCTTTAGAGAACTTTCGTTAGAAAAACAGATTACAGGAATCCCCTTTTTATTTGCTTCCAAAATAGCGACAAGATTTTTTTTAAAGCCCATAACGATCAAAATATCAGGATAAAAAGATCGAGAATTTTTTTGAGAATTGGATAGAGTACCAGGAACCCATTTACTCAAAAAAGTAACGGATTCATTTTTAAACATATAAAAGAAGCGTGCTATTGATTTTGAATTCCCTACAATACAAAAAGAAACTTGACTTTTACGCAGATTGGTAATAAAGTAGAAAACTTTCATAAACGCTTGAGTTTGCTTAGAATAAAGCAAACCATACTTTGACAAAATAGAAGAAAAAAAGATTATTTTAACAGATTTCATAATAATAAATAATTTAGAACGTTTACCTTCTTTTAGAGGCAACACAGAAACTTTGCTTATTATAAAACAACCCTTACCTTTATAAGGATCAGTTTGTTTTTGTTGGCAAATAAAAGAAACGAATTCTTTTAGAAGACTATAATTTATAGAATAGAAAAAAGCTTTAGTTTGGTCTTTACTAATTTCCACAACAATACCTTTAGGAATAGTAAACAAAACAGGGTGACTAAGCCCAATGTTAATTTGGAAAGTATTTTGAGAAATTAGAGAACATTTGTAACCTACCCCTACTATAGAAAATTTTTCAGAAAAAACTTTATTAGATATGAAAGAGATAATTTTAGATTGTAGGGACTTAAATTTAGTCAAAAATGAACGTTTCGAACACACAAATTGGATAGACGATGTTTCGTTAAATACCTGAAAAAAGAACTCTTTTTTAAACGCAAAGCTTTTATTATTAAATGAATCTGTAATAATATAAAAAGATTGATTTTCAGAGAAAGAGAATCCATCTTTTATAACCACTGTAAAATACATGATAAAAAGTTAATGGCGGGAAGAAGGATTTGAACCTACGACATCTTGCACCACAAGCAAGCGTACTAACCACTGTACTATACCCACCTACATACAAAATGCTGCTGGGATAACAGGATTCGAACCTATATCTTTTAGTACCAAAAACTAAAGCTTTACCTTTAAGCTATATCCCAACAATATAAAACAAAACGGAGAAGACTGGATTCGAACCAGCGACAAGTTTTAACCTGTAAACGTTTAGCAAACGTTCGCAATCGACCTCTCTGCCACTTCTCCAAACTTTTTTTGATTCCCTGAGTAGTATTTAAAAAAGTAAAAGTATAAAGTTTCCGAATGTTTCTTTATACAAAGATATTATAATTAAAATTTATTTATAAATTCAGCCGCAAGTTCACTTACGGCTACCTTGTTACGACTTTATTACAGTCAGCTGCGTTATACTATAGGCTAAAACCATTTCATACAACGAAACCTCCCATAACATGACGGGCGGTATGTACAAAGCTAGGTAAAAAATTTCACCGTGGCGTGCTGATCCACGATTACTGGCAACTCCAACTTCATAAAAGTGAGTTTCAACTTTTAATCCGAACTACGGTAATGGTTAAAAGGATTGCTTTAAATTTCTTTATTGCTTCTTTTTGAATTTACCATTGTAGCACGTTTACAGCCCAAAGCATAAGGGTCATGAAGATTTGTCTTAGTCTTAAATTTCAAACTGATTATCTCAGCTGATTTAAAGATGAAAAAACATCTTTAAAAAAAGGTTTCGCTCGTTTAAGGACTAAACCATACATTTCAAAACACGAGCTGAAGACAACCATGCAACACCTGTTAAAAAGATTCCTGTCAAGCTTTGGTAAGATTACTCGCGTATTGTCGAATTAAGTAACATGCTCCGCTGCCTATACTAGCTCCCGTCAATTCTTTTGGATTTCACCGTTGCCGGGGTACTCTCCAGGCAGTTTATTTAGCGTTAGCTTATTTAGTGAAAATCTCCGAAGAGTAATTTCACTAAACAATAAACATCGTTTACGGCGCAGACTACAAGGGTCTCTAATCCTTTTTGCTACCTGCGCTTTCGTTTCTCAGTGTCAGGTTTTCGTAGAAAATTGTCTTCACAAAAAAGTCCTTTTGATATCAACCGATTTTACCCGTACTTCAAAAATTCTATTTTCTTCTCAGAACCTCTAGATATAACGTATTATTTCAAAATTAAAGTTTAATTAAAATTTAGAAAATAACAAAAATAACCACCTACAAACGTTTTACGCCTAATGTATAGATAACGTAAGCCCTTCACGTATTACCGCGACTGCTGGCACGCATATTGGTCAGGACTAAGAAATAAGTTTATATCATTATTTAAACTTATTACTAAACTTTACAACAAAATTGCCTTCTTCATTTTGTGAAATTGCTAGGTCAAGCTTTCGCTCATTGCCTAAGATTCTTCACTGCTGCCTCTACGTAGAGTATGGCCCTTTTTTCAGTGCCATTGTGGCGGATCTTTCTTTCGAAACCGCTTAAAGTCATAGGCTAGGTCAGTCTATTAAACGACCTACTACCTTGCTTTCCGAAAAGCTTCTCTTTTTCAAGATAAATACTTAACAAACTCACCCGTACGCTTTTCAACTCGCATGTGTAAAACATTTCACTAACGTTCATCCTAAGCCAAGATCAAACTTACATAAAAATATTAAATAGTATTTAATAAATACTAAAAAAATGTAAACTATATAATAAAATAAAAAATAAAATTAGTATCACTAAGCTAAAAACACACGTGACCTATCAAAGAGATGTTCTTTCACTTTGTTTAGAAAGATAACAAAAAGATTTCTTGCTTTAGATGCTTTCAGCAATTATTCTGAACTATCGTTACTACCCTGCGATGCCATTAGACAACAGGTTCATAAGAGGATAGTGCTTAACGGTCCTCTCGTACTAGTTAAACATTTTGTTTACTTTCAATAAATTCTAAAAGATAGGGACCAAACTGCTTCACAGCGTTCTAAACCCAACTCACGTAACGCTTTAATCGGCGAACAGCCAAACCCTTGAAACCGGCTTCAGCTTCAGGTTGCGTTGAGTCGACATCGAGGTGCCAAACGTTCTTTTAGATATGAGCTCTTGAAGAACATTAGCCTGTTATCCCCGGAGTACTTTTTATTCGTTAAGCGATGTCTTGTCCATTAAAAAACACCGGATCACTACGGCCGGCTTTTAAACCCCTGTGCGAGATGTACCTCTTACAGTCAAGCAAGTTTTTATTGCCGTTACACTGCTTACTTTTTTAAAGTATAACTTGCCTTTGCACTCCTTTGTTACTTTTTAAAAGGAATCCGCCCCAGATAAACTGCCTTCCTTATACGGTCTTTTATTAAAAAAATGAGTCTAGGTAGACTAAAGAGTGGACTTTCACTTATGTAATTAAACTACCACTTCCAGTGTACAATAGAAAACCTTGAACAATATAAAGATACAGTAAAAGTTCACGGGGTCTTTCCGTCTTTTTAGAATACGCTCGCTTCTTCACGAGCAAATAAATTTCACAGAGATTATTTAAGAGACAGTGAAACAGTCATTACTCCATTCATGCGGGATCATAATTAGTGACCAATGAATTTCGCTACCTTAGGACAGTCAGAGTTACTGCCGCCGTTTACTGGTTCTTAGTTTTATAGCAAATACTATAAAAGTTAAAATAACAGCACCGGGCAGGAGTCAGTCCTTATACTACCACTTACGTGTTTGCAAAGACCTGTGTTTTTAGTAAACAGTTGCTATTTCCGTTTTTTTGCAACTTTCTCTTTAATCAAGAAAGCGCCTCTTCTCCCGAAGTTACGAGGCCAATTTGCCGAGTTCCTTTTAAATAAATATCTCTACGTCTTAGCATAACTATGCTACCTCACCTGTGTCGGTTTAAGTACGGTAAACCTTATATAATTTTCTAGATTACTTTTTTTCATTAGATATATAAAACCCATCATAATAACTTTTCAGCTAATTAATTAGGGACCGAATAACCCTAAACTGAACAACATTTGTTTAGGAAACCTGGAGGATTCAGACGACACTCATTCACAGAGTGTTTTCCGTTACTCATACTGAAATAATCAAATTGATAAACACACACATTTTACAACGTATGCTAACTTATACAAAAAGCTTTGCTACCCAGAGCTTTTAAGCTCTGTTTCCGCTTCGGCTGTTTTTTTAGTCTCCTACATTTTCAGAACCTATACCCTTAGTTAATGAGCTACTACGCTTTCTTTCAATGATGGCTGCTTCCAAGCCTACATATTAACTGTCATTGGATATAAACTCTTTTTGCACTTAAAAAACATTAAAGGCCTTAGCGATAAATCTGGGCTGTTTCCCTCTCAACAAAAGACCTTATCGCCTATTGTTTGTTTATTAAATATTCTTAAAAAAGGTATTCGTAGTTTGCAAAGAGTTAGTAAGTGACACCCCCTTCCCTAAACAGAGCTCTACCCCCTTTTTTAGTATTTAACACTCTACCTAAATAGATTTCGCAAAGAACCAGCTATTTCCAAGTTTGATTAGCCTTTCACTCCTATTCACAAATCATCCCAATCTTTTGCAACAGATACGGGTTCAGCCGAATGCAAATATACATCCGCTAGTTCATAAATAGATCACTTGGTTTCGGGTATAATAAAAGTAACATAATATTGAATTTTTGCTTTCACGTACGCCTACATGTCTCCACTTAAGCTGGGCTACTTTTATTAACTCTTCAGTTCGTAATACAAAAAGCACGCTATAATAGCTTTAAACTACTCTAGCATAAAAAGCAGTTTGATTTCACTCTTTCCTTTACAGTACTTGTGCGCTATCGGTTAATGTTAAGTTAAGCTTTAGAAGATGGTTCTCCTATTTTCAGTAAAGATAACATGTCTCAACTTACTAATGTATAAGAAATTTTTACAAAATACAGGACTTAAATACCTTCTATGGTTTTAAAATTTTTTGCAAAAAATCCTTAAGCTTAAATTGATTTCGCTCGCCACTACTTTCAACTCCTTGTTTAATTTTTTAACTTGCTACTAAGATGTTTCAATTCGCAAGGTTATAAATAAAATAAATTAATGGTTTTCCTAGAGGAATCTAACCGAAATAGGTTAGCTTATCGCATATAAAAACGCCTCTATATTAACATTACCTAGAGATCCTTCAAATGCCATAAATAAAAACGGATGAAGGGACTTGAACCCTCATAATTAGCTTGGAAGGCTAAAGTGTTAACCTTTACACCACATCCGCAAAGCTGACCTAAATAAACGATCAACTTCTCCAAAAACAATATCTTGAGTACCAATAATGGTAACTACATCAGCAATTAGATGTCCTTTTGCTATTATGTCTAGCCCTTGCAAATGAGCAAATCCGGGCGCTTTTATTTTACAACGATAAGGTTTTGAAGATCCGTCAGAAACAAGAAATACACCGAATTCTCCTTTAGGGGCTTCAGTCGCTATATAAATTTCACCTGCGGGAACTGAAAAACCTTCAGAGAAGTATTTAAAGTGTTGAATAGTAGCTTCCATAGAATGTTTCAATTCTTTACGAGAAGGGGCAGACACTTTGTGGTCTACTTTAACAGAACCTTGTGGAAGATTATTCAAACACTGAACGATGATTGACAAAGATTCTCGCATCTCAGCTACTCGAACAAGGTAACGGTCATAGCAATCTCCGTTTGTACCTACAGGAACCGAAAAATCGAGTTCATCATAGATTTCATAAGGAGTGTTTTTACGCAAATCCCAACAAACTCCGCTACCTCGAAGCATAACACCACTAAACCCCCAAGAAGCAGCATCTTTTATGGTAACAACTCCCACATCAACTAGACGTTGTTTCCAAATACGGTTTTCGGTTAGCAACTCTTCAAATTCATCTAGACGAACCCGAAAAGCTTCACAAAAACTATAAATATCTGCTGACAAGCCTATAGGAATGTCGTAAGCAACCCCTCCGGGACGTACATAAGCAGCGTGCATTCGAGCACCAGAAACACGCTCATAAAACTCTATAAGTTTTTCCCGTTCTTCGAATCCCCAAAAAAAAGCGGTCATAGCCCCAACGTCAAGCGCGTGGCAACTAATAAATAGCAAATGATTCAATAGACGAGTGATTTCCAAAAAGATAACCCTAATATACATAGAACGTTTAGGTACTTGAATATTCATCAATGATTCAACTGCTATAGAATAAGTGTGTTCTTGGGCCATCATAGAAACATAGTCCAGCCTATCGAAATAAGGCAATGCTTGCATATAATTCTTATGTTCAACCAATTTTTCAGTACCTCGATGCAAAAGACCAATGTGAGGATCTGCACGAAGAACATTTTCTCCTTGCAAGTCCAAAACAAGACGCAAAACCCCGTGAGCAGCGGGATGTTGAGGACCAAAGTTTAGAGTAAAATTCTTTAGCTCTTTATTTATTTTTCGTTTTGTAAGTGCCATAATAAATTCAGTAAAGTGGCAAAGGGAATTGAACCCCTATTTATATAATACTACGAGTACCACTAAGAGGGTAAAAATAACACTTAATATAAGAATGAGGCTGGAAAATTACGTTTTACAACTTTTACTGAACAGGGAAATTTTTTAGATATAGAATTAAAAGCATCTACTACGATAGTTTCAGAAACCCCAGAAATAGAAAAGATAACAGAACCAGGAGACACTTTAGCTTTCCAAATGGAGATAGCACCCTTACCTTTACCCATTCGAGCACCAATACTTTTAGACGTAAAAGGTTTATCAGGAAATACGTGCAAACGAAGAATTCCTTTACGAACTAGCTTTTTCTTGATTAGCTTAATAGCTACGCTAAGATGATTATTCGTAACGTAACAAGATTCAGTTGAAATCAAAGTAAAAGAAGGCAAATTTGTAGCAAGTAGATCTTGAATACCCGGTGAAGAACACTTAAGACGACCTCGCTGATACTTTGCAAATTTTATACGTTTAGGACGAAGTGAACACATTTTAATTAATTAGAATAAGAACACCAAACTTTAACACCAAGCACTCCATAAGGAGTTTTAGCAAAAGAATGATTTATATCAGTTACTTTTATAAAAGTTTTACGGGACACAGTACCCAAAGACAAAACTATTTTTTTAGACCTATCAGATCCATTTACGCGACCTTGCACATTAATTTTTAGACCTACGATTCGAGAATTAGTAGATGAATTAAAAACGCGGGTAATTGTACTAAAACAAACGTCAAGCACTCGACTATGACGAGCAGTTTTTTCTAGAAGGGTGACAATAACTTTGGCCACTAGATGACTTACATTAAAACCTTTAGAAGCCAAACTAAAGATAGTTTCAAAAAGTGACGATTCAGATGAAACTGCAGACGATTTAATAAAAATGCGAGTTGGAATACCCGCCAAAATAAGCAAAGAAATATGCTTTTCCAAAAGAGATACTGCTTTCAAAAAAAGAGCTGAAGTATAGCTAGACTTAAATTGAAACAAATCTAGGGTAATGTAACAATAAGAACTATTAAAGTTCAAAGTAGATTTTACAGGCAAATAACCCAAAGAAAATAGAGTAGTATCAATAACCTTTGATACCAACAAACCTTTACTAAACCAAAAACTATACGAAAATTTTGTGAATAGAGTATCTGAAAATTTAATAGAAGAATACATTTAGGATATAATTTTTTATTTTTTCGAGGCTTACGAGTGGGTGCGAAACAACCCGCCTTTATACCTACTATAGATTTAATAACCAAAACTTCAACGAATTCTTTTCCATTGTGAATCTTAACTACTTTATTAATTTGATTTTCAGAAATATAAGAAGACCTTTCTAGAAACATTTGAAAATTTGATTTATTTTTTTGTCAACCATCCCCAAGGACTTACAGAAGGACGTCCCCCAGAAGACTTACCTTCACCGCCTCCATGTGGATGATCTACAGGATTTATAGCAACTCCTCGAACGGTAGGCCTTTTTCCTATCCAACGAGATTGACCTGCTTTAAACAGATTTTTTAGATAAAAACGCTCATTACCTACTTTACCATAAGAAGCAAATACAAAAGAAGAAACTTTTTTAATAACACCAGAGGACAACCTAATGAAACAAAATTTATCAGATTTTTGAACAAGGGTACAAAAAGAACCTGCAGACTTTGCATACTTACAGTCAACATCATGTAGAAAAGAACCCAAAGGAAAAGAGGAAACAAAACAACGAGTACCTGGCAAAAGCTCACTATAAGTAACATTTGATTGAGAAGAAAAACTAAAAGAGTTACCTACCTCTATACCTGAGGTATTAAGTACAAAAGAGTATAGTTTAGACTCCGAATGTTGAACTAGTGCAAGGGATACATTACGAAAAGGATCATAGTGAAAACTAATAATTGAATAACTACCAAACGCCTTTTTACTAAGACCTAGCAAACGAAGCTTTTTAGAATGACCCCCTCCTTTATGGCGGCATGTAATTTTTCCGGAATTATTCCTCCCAGAATTTTTAGAAATACCTTTTGAAAGAAGTTTAGGAAAACGCATTAAATAACACTTTAAAATTTTTAAAGAAACATATAAGTAGTAGGACAGCTTCAAAAAACATTGAAAGCACAGCGAAGATGATAACCTGAGTAAGTAGATCTGGGGGAGATAGAATCCCACCGCAAATACTAAATATAACATAAAAGTAACGCCTATTATAAAACACAAAACTACTACTAAATGACGTAAAACCAAAAAGGATACTCAGTAGTACAGGGAAAAAGCTAAATATAAAAACCATCCCAAAATGTAGAAGTATAATAAAGCGTATAAAAAAAGAATAATTAAATATGAAATCAATAGAAAAAAAGCTCGTCGCTATACTAAACTGAATAAAAAAACACCACAACTTAGGCAAGAAATAAGCAAAACAACTGATACCCGCAAAAAAATAAAGGCTCAAAAAACAAAGTAGCAAAAAACGAACCAACCGTTGCTCATGAAGGTACAAAGCGGGTATAAAAAAGCAATAAGCTTGAATCAAAAAAACGACGAGTGAAACAAAAAAACCAAAGTAAATACTAAAAATGACATCTGTATTAAACAACTCAAAAGGAGATAGAATAATAAACCTATAAGAATCAATGGATATTGTTACGATATACAAAAGATTGCTTTTTTTAAAAAAGATAACAAAACTGGTTATAATAAAAGACAGGATAACATAAAACAACCTATATACCAAGTCCTGAATAAAAAATTTATAAATCATCCACAAATAGAATTGAATACAAAATACGTATAATAACGATTACTGTAATAAACCAAGCTAACACAAAGGCTAGCCTTGGCTTTCACACACAAGACACCCGTAAGGAATTTCATTTAAATGGCATATAATTAGTTTAGATAGATACTCCTTTAAGGCTATCCAACAACAACCTGTTCGATTAATTTGAAACCATCATAACTTTCACCCGTCTCTACTCTAACGAAGTATAAATTCGTAGTATAATTCCAGACATACATATAAAGCTGCGCACGAAACTCCACTCAGCTAGCTGCGCATTACTAACCAAGCTTTATTTCACTTTATAATGCATACCTTTCTTTTTACCACTCTTTTAAACTCCCTTTTCATAAATACCAAGATTACTAATTAATTAGAATTAACAAAATCAATCTAATAAAGCTGCGTCTTCCAACACATAAACTTTCTCTAAACAAAACCGCATAAAATAACCAAAAAAACTACATCCCAAACAGGACTCGATACCGTATGGTACTCTTGTCGCTCACAAAGTGAACAACTCACGTAGATAGATCGCCCTATCCGACATCACAAACAAGTAAAAACAACCCTCATACAAGCTGCTCCCCTCCTTTTGCTAGAATTCTCCATATAATAAAAGTTACTCTCCTACAAGCATACCGGTGACTACTACATCACACACTCCTCTCCAACTACCATGAACTTCTTGACACCCCAACCTTGCAATCCACTTGCCTAGAAAGAATTAGGACAAGCGTCTCGCTCTAGATATAATATAACTCGCGTACCCTCGCGACGACTTTCTCAAACTTTCATTCAATAGGTCTAATCCGCATACGAAAATACTACGAATTGGCTAGCAAAGCAGACTTCGTTTCATCACTTTGCCTCGCACTTGAATTCCATGCCTCAAACAACACTTCCTCCCATACGAGTATGCCAGCTAAGTTATTTCATTCGATCTCACTGCCTTATTAGGGCAAGTGCACTGACACCACTCCGGTTCCCCATTACTAGCAAGGAGATATGATCCTTGCCGCAATTCGATAGCATTGAATAAACTACTACCTCTCTAACTACTGCGCGCATTGGCGTGGGCCACCCTATCTTCATCTTCGTTAGAAATTTTTTTTTAAATCTTTGCTGGTTTTAGGTCTTGTTAAGCCTTATTATAAAGAGTTTATACACTAGTTCACTTGAGAAACGCAATACCAACGCATAAGCTGAGAAACCTATGCGGCAATCCTTCCTTTTTTCGCGCTTACCATAATGATACCTTCTCATTCAATTAAATTACTTATGGTAAACTTTTTCAGCTAAAAAGGCTATTTTAGAAAAACTAGATACTGAAGCCCAGGGGAAGTCGAACCCCCGCTTATGGCATCTGAACCTGTTGAACAGTCCAGTAGCGGTCCCAGCTGTATTCTATTACAAGACACTCTCCTCCGTAGCGGCGTGATCTTGCTCTATGTCGAGAATAGTGGGGCGAACCTTCGGCTTCTGGAATTAATTATATTACTAATTAAGACGAATATTTATTAAAAACGAATAAGAGGCATTTTACTTTGCCTCAGGGGTAGAACGGGAATCGAACCCGTTTTGATATACACGCTCTATACAAAGTACCCAACATTAAACTGCGAAGGAGGTGGGCCAAAAGTCCGAAAATCCTCCTTGGTATAAGGCGATGGAGGCTTAGGCCCAAAAACCTGAACTTCAAGAACCTCGTGCACGGACCTCCGGTAACAGTAAAACTGGAAGGAGGGCCAAAGTCCGAAAATCCTCCTTCTATAAGCATGAGCTAGCCCAAAAACTTTCAAGAACCTCGTGCAC
The DNA here is from genome assembly GCA_004764695.1 of Schizochytrium sp. TIO01. Lineage (NCBI taxonomy): Eukaryota > Bigyra > Thraustochytrida > Thraustochytriidae > Schizochytrium > Schizochytrium sp. TIO01. The sequence continues at coordinate 3,983 of SMSO01000016.1, read as the reverse complement.
GGACCTCCGGGTAACCAGTAAAACTGGAAGGAGGGGCCAAAGTCCGAAAATCCTCCTTCTATAAGCATGGAGCTAGCCCAAAAACTTCAAGAACCTCGTGCACGGACCTCCGGTAACAGTAAAACTGGAAGGAGGGGCCAAGTCCGAAAATCCTCCTTCTATAAGCATGGAGCTAGCCCAAAAACTTCAAGAACCTCGTGCACGGACCTCCGGTAACAGTAAAACTGGAAGGAGGGGCCAAAGTCCGAAAATCCTCCTTCTATAAGCATGGAGCTAGCCCAAAAAACTTCAAGAACCTCGTGCACGGACCTCCGGTAACAGTAAAACTGGAAGGAGGGGCCAAAGTCCGAAAATCCTCCTTCTATAAGCATGGAGCTAGCCCAAAAACTTCAAGAACCTCGTGCACGGACCTCCGGTAACAGTAAAACTGGAAGGAGGGGCCAAAGTCCGAAAATCCTCCTTCTATAAGCATGGAGCTAGCCCAAAAACTTCAAGAACCTCGTGCACGGACCTCCGGTAACAGTAAAACTGGAAGGAGGGGCCAAAGTCCGAAAATCCTCCTTCTATAAGCATGGAGCTAGCCCAAAAACTTCAAGAACCTCGTGCACGGACCTCCGGTAACAGTAAAACTGGAAGGAGGGGCCAAAGTCCGAAAATCCTCCTTCTATAAGCATGGAGCTAGCCCAAAAACTTCAAGAACCTCGTGCACGGACCTCCGGTAACAGTAAAACTGGAAGGAGGGGCCAAAGTCCGAAAATCCTCCTTCTATAAGCATGGAGCTAGCCCAAAAACTTCAAGAACCTCGTGCACGGACCTCCGGTAACAGTAAAACTGGAAGGAGGGCCAAAGTCCGAAAATTCCTCCTTCTATAAGCATGGAGCTAGCCCAAAAACTTCAAGCAACCTCGATGCACGGGACCTCCGGTAAAGTAAAAACTGGGAAGGAGGGGCCACAGTCCCGAAAATCCCTCCTTCTAAAAACATGGAGGCTAGCCCAAGAAACTTCAAGAACCTCGTGCACTTGGACTCCCGGTAAACAGTAAAACTGGAAGGACGGGCCAAGGTCCGAAATCCTCCTTCTATAAGCATGGAGCTAGCCAAAAACTTCAAAGAACCTCGTGCACGGGACCTCGGTAACAGTAAAACTGGAAGGAGGGCCAAAGTTTTCGAAAATCCTTCCTTCTATAAGCCATGGAGGCTAGCCAAAACTTCAAGAACCTCGTGCACGGACCTCGGTAACAGTAAAACTGGAAGAGGGCCCAAAGTCCGAAAAATCCTTCCTTCTATAATACAGCATGAGCTAGCCAAAACTCCAAATCGGCACGACTCCGTAACTAAACTGGAGGAGGCAAAGTCCGAAACCTTTCTATAAGCATGAGCTAGCCAAACTTAAGAACCTCGTCACGACCTCCTCCATGTAAACAGTAAAACTGGAAGGAGGGCCAAAGTCGAAAATCCTCCTTCTATAAGCATGGAGCTAGCCCAAAAACTTCAAGAACCTCGTGCACGGACCTCCGGTAACAGTAAAACTGGAAGGAGGGGCCCAAAGTCCGAAAATCCTCCTTCTATAAGCATGGAGCTAGCCCAAAAACTTCAAGAACCTCGTGCACGGACCTCCGGTAACAGTAAAACTGGAAGGAGGGCCAAAGTCCGAAAATCCTCCTTCTATAAGCATGAGCTAGCCCAAAAACTTCAAGAACCTCGTGCACGGACCTCCGGGTACAGTAAAACTGGAAGGAGGGGCCAAAGTCCGAAAATCCTCCTGCTATAAGCATGGAGCTAGCCCAAAAACTTCAAGAACCTCGTGCACGGACCTCCTGGTAACAGTAAACTGGAAGGAGGGGCCAAAGTCCGAAAATCCTCCTTCTATAAGCATGGAGCTAGCCCAAAAACTTCAAGAACCTCGGTGCACGGACCTCCGGTAACAGTAAAACTGGAAGGAGGGGCCAAAGTCCGAAAATCCTCCTTCTATAAGCATGGAGCTAGCCCAAAAACTTCAAGAACCTCGTGCACGGACCTCCCGGTAACAGGTAAAACTGGAAGGAGGCAAAAGTCCGAAAATCCTCCTTCTATAACACTGGAGATAGCCCAAAAACTTCAAACCTCGTGCACGGCACTCCCACCGTAACAGGTAAACTGGAAGGAGGGCCAAAGTCCGAAAATCCTCCTTCTATAAAGCATAGACTAGCCCAAAAACTTCCAAGAACCTCCGTGCACGGACCTCCGTAAAACAGATTAAAAACTGGAAGGAGGGGCCCAAGTCCGGAAAAATCCTCCTCTATAAGCATGAGCTAGCCCAAAAAACTTCAGAACCTCGTGCACGGACCTCCGGAACAGTAAAACTGGAAGGAGGGCCAAAGCGAAAATCCTCCTTCTATAAGCATGGAGCTAGCCCACAAAACTTCAAGAACCCTCCGTGCACGCACCTTCCGCGGTAACAGTTAAAACTGGAAGCAGGGCCAAAGTCCAAAATCCTCCTTCTATAAGCATGGAGCTAGCCCAAAACTTCAAGAACTCGTGCACGGACCTCCGTAACAGTAAAACTGGAAGGAGGGCCAAAGTCCAAAATCCTCCTTCTATAAGCATGGAGCTAGCCCAAAACTTCAAGAACCTCGTGCACGACCTCCGGTAACAGTAAAACTGGAAGGAGGGCCAAAGTCCGAAAATCCTCCTTCTATAAGCATGGAGCTAGCCCAAAAACTTCAAGAACCTCGTGCACGGACCTCGGTAACAGTAAAACTGGAAGGAGCCAAAGTCCGAAAATCCTCCTTCTATAAGCATGGAGCTAGCCCAAAAACTTCAAGAACCTCGTGCAGACCTCCGGTAACAGTAAAACTGGAAGAGGGCCAAAGTCCGAAAATCCTCCTTCTATAAGCATGGAGCTAGCCCAAAAACTTCAAGAACCTCGTGCACGACCTCCGTAACAGTAAAACTGAAGGAGGCCAAAGTCCGAAAATCCTCCTTCTATATAGCATTAGGAGCTATTCAAAATGTGCAGGGACCTCAACAGTTAAAACAAGGCAACGAACCTCCTTGCCTGAACTTCAACCCCGTCACGACCTTCCTCTTGTAACAGTAAAAACTAGGAAGAGGGCCAAAGTCGAAAAATCCTCCTTCTTATAAGCATGAGAGCTAGCCCCAAAAACTTCAAGAACCTCGATGCAACGGACCTCCGCTAACTAAAAACTGGAAGGAGGCGGCCAAAGTCCGAAAATCCCTCCTTCTATAAGCATAACCTCAGGAAGCTCAAGCCCAAAAAGCTCAAGGAAGGTTTGCCGTGCACGGACCTCCACGTTTCGAAACAGTAAAACTGGAAGGAGCGGGCCCAAAGTCCGAAAATCCTCCTTCTATAAAGCCAGGGTGAGCTAGCCCAAAAAAAGGCTTCAAGAACCTCGTTAGCACGGCAACCCTCCGGGTAACAGTAAAACTGGAAGGAGGGGCCAAAGTCCGAAAATCCTCCTTCTAATAAGCATGGAGCCTAGCCCAAAAACTTCAAGAACCTCGTGCACGACTCCGGTAACAGTAAACTGGAAGAGGCCAAAGTCCGAAAATCCTCCTTCTAAAGCATGAGCTAGCCAAAAACTTCAAGAACCTCGTACGACCTCCGGTAACAGTAAAACTGAAGGAGGGGCCAAAGTCGAAAATCCTCCTTCTATAAGCATGAGCTAGCCAAAAACTTCAAGAACCTCGTGCACGGACCTCCGGTAACAGTAAAACTGGAAGGAGGGGCCAAAGTCGAAAATCCTCCTTCTATAAGCATGGAGCTAGCCCAAAAACTTCAAACCTCGTGCACGGACTCCGGTAACAGTAAAACTGAAGAGGGGCCAAAGTCCGAAAATCCTCCTTCTATAAGCATGGAGCTAGCCAAAAACTTCAAGAACCTCGTGCAACCTAAATTTTTATTTTAACATATTATTAATCTCTTAATAGTATATTATTACAATTCTTCCCCAAACTTCCAAACCTACTTTCTGTGCGCAACCT
>SMSO01000015.1:68233-94417 GCA_004764695.1 Schizochytrium sp. TIO01 | reverse complement strand
TCAATTCTTTCAGGCTATATTCCCTCCATGAATGCTTCGAGGCGGAAGTCATCGAATGGCAACACTAGCTCGCCGCAAGCAAGCAGCAGCACTTCTCAGCCTACACGTGCTTTGCGCACCAAACAATTTTTAGAGTATACGATTGGAGGGGGGAGTGAGACGGATGACGATGACTACAATAGGCACGGAACAGACAGTGATCGCAAGAACTCCCAAACTAGCAGGGACGATCGTTCTAGGTGTGATTATAAAGGTTCCCCATCTCAAACGACTTGACACCTCGTAAATCCCGGTCACGCAAAGAACGATTTGTGCTCGCAGATGAGGAGCTAGATAGAGAGCTAGACAAGTGGAGGCCTCCTAGTGCAAAGCGTAGACGGGCCCGAGAAGATGCATCCCCGCATGCTGATGCACGTCTTCAACCTAAAACGAGAGGCACTGATGTTCTCACTGGGCATAAACGAGGTCGAAAGCCTGATAGCTCTCCAGCACTGAAGACTAACATTCACAGTGATATAGAAACAAAACTCAAAGAAAAACGCGAGGAACAAGAGCGCCGGCGCCAGCTTCGAGAAAAATATAGACACAGGGGCAAAGCCCGTTCTCAAGACTCGCCCCCTTTATTTTTGATTGATTCCGTAGAATTTGGAACTACAGAAGAACGACCTCAACTTGCAAAACCTTTGCACGAGGATTTGAAGGTGCCTTATGTTCTAGGATTATTTACCCCGGACCTCCCTCAGCAAAGTCTTGAGCTTGCTTCGTCAATTCAAGACTCCATTTCTCGACTCGAACAAGATAGTGATGCACGTCAAGGAAAACGCAGGACACGTTCTAAAATTGCTCAGGAGGAAGAAGTGTACAAAATGGTAACAACATTAAGTTCCCTTGAATAAATACTCATCTGGGGCCACCTATCAAGCAAATTCGGCACTCTAGATCACTCAAAGTTCCCGCAGTTTGGTGGATCTCTGCTTGCAGCGAATCAAAGATGAGCCCACTTTGGAGAGTAGTTTTCAAACATGCCGCGGCCAATTTGCCGAGCTTGGCGCAACTGATGGCATATGATATGTTTGCAAGACAACTGCATCCTCTCAAACGGCGTGCTTTTATCCCTGCTACAGCTAACCGCTACTTGAATGCCGTATCAGCGAGATGGTGTACAATTTCTCTTTGATGTGTATTCAGGGATGGTGTCACCCGGTATGGTCACACGAGGAGGTATCTTGGCGGATGTCATGGGTCCTTGGCAAAACGATTCAGGTAGTTTGTTTCTGTTGGCGATTTTCCACAAGACTGGCACTTGCACGTAGTGATGAAGCTATGTGTCGTCGTCGACTTTACGTGCAAGAAGAGGCATCTCGCTTCTACGGGAAGGCGGGCCGGGTTTACTTGTTGTACCTGTCTCAGTGGTCGACAACTGGGCTAATGAATTAGAAGCGGTGGGGCCACTTTACAGTAGAAAACTTAAGCGGATGCTCTAGGGATTTGGTGGAGAAGAAGATTCTTCGTGCAAAAAGATGGCAAAGTGGATTTAGTTCTTGTAGGCTATGAGCGAATGCGAGACTTAGTCACTGAGAATGAGCATTTTGCCTCGATCACCTGGCGAGTCGTCGTCTTTGACGAATGCCATCGACTTAAAAATCCAGTAACCGGGAACTCATTAAAAGCACGCCTGCTTAAGTCTGCATGCAAGTTAGGTGCTACAGGAACACCTGTAAGTAATCGTGTGAATGAGTTGTGGGGCATAATGCATGTCCTTGCCCCTTGCGAACTTGGTCCTCAACGTACGTTTGATAAGTATGTTGCCCGACCACTTAACAGGGGCCGGCCTTCAGTCTGCCACGGGTGAGGATATGCGTCGAGAGCAAGCTGTCAGGAAGAAGTTGAGTTTCGATACTTGAAAGGCTTATTCTTCGTCGAGGCAAGGAAGTCATTGCTGATCGTCTTAGTGGTAAAAAAGACACAATGGTGCTGTGCCCTTTGACACCTCTTCAAGAGCAAGTCTACCTTCGTGTGCTGAATTCTCCTGACTTTATCAAGCTTCTTGCAGCAGTAAGAAAGTCAAGTGTGGTTGATCGAGATATCCCTGCTTCTGATAAGGAACTTTCCATACCTGCAAACAATGTCAAAGAAAGTGGTCCAGTGGATCAAAGCATTGACTTCGATGCCCCTCTATGGCGCATGCAACATCGAATTCATTTTAAAAATCAAGAAACTAAAAACAGCACCGTTGGAACTTTACAATTTAGCATTAATGAGGTAGATACGATTGAAAACGATGTCGTTCAAGAGCTCATCGGTGACGAGGATGATAACGATAGAGAGGAGCCTGGCAAAGCCGCAAAAGAGAGTGCTTCAAATGATTTAATAAAAGCCCAAAAAATGATATCGTTGCCGAAACATGATAGCAGTGATGAGGAGTCCAGTGACGAACGAGATAGCACATCCGGGAAGGTGATGCACAAATTTGCGCCATGCAGAATGTGCCCCAAATGTATACAAATGCCCGCAGTTGTATTGCTGGCTCAAATTGCAAATCATTTAGATCTAGTCCGCGCGGACCCAGGAGAAGAAAATCCAGTTGTTCGCCACAAACAACTTCGCAAGGCTAGGTATATATTGGGCCCGTTTGCGAAGCGCCCTGAAGGCATTTTAGAAACACTCTCTCCTGCAATCAGGAATTCGGACGTCGAATCGCACACACCTGTTGATGACTATTATCAGTCAAGGCGTTGGGAACATTTGATCGATGAGACTCAGTGTGGGAAAATGCTGGTCCTTCGGCAACTTTTGCAGCGCTGGCGGGCAAAGGGGGGCATTAAGGTACTTATTTTCAGCAATTCCTTGGTTCTCTTGGATGTTTTGGAAAGTTACATTCAGTCACTGGCGTACCCATATTTGCGTCTAGACGGCAGTACTGTGCAAAGTTTGCGACAGAAGATGTGCCGACAGTTCAATGCAGACCCGCTTCAATTTATTTTTCTCATGTCTACTCGCGCGGGAGGCGAAGGCTTAAATCTTACGGGAGCATCAAAAGTTGTAATTTTTGATCCCGACTGGAGCCCGACGCCTGATCTCCAAGCCCAAGATCGCGCTCACCGGCTTGGACAACAACAGTTTGTACGAGTCTACCGATTAATTTCTCAAGGTACAGTAGAGGAGGCTAAATATCTTCGACAGGTGGATAAGCGACAAGCTGCTGCGTCGATCCTTGATGACTCTCATGAGAAACGACTTTTCAAGGACAATGAATTCCGTGGCATGGTTGAGTTGCTTCGGTATAGTCGAGAAAGCTTTACAAAGAGCATCAACCAGCGATATATTTCTGAGCGTGCGAAATACGTAAAAGCTAGCAAAGGGGTTACCATCCAAGGGAAGCTCGTGAAATATACGGACGGAGAAGATGTGAATGAGAAGGATAATTTTGTCATGTACGATTTAAATCCAATGCATCTGTGTGGTGAAATTTCTCCGGCTCCAACGAATTTGACTGTAAACTCTCACGGCACAAGGTCTGGCTCGGGGAAAGTGGACAAGCAGCACGAGGCGCCGAAAAGAGCAGCCGTGACCAATAGTGTAGACTCAACCTTTGCTGAGAGCGGAATGCTGGTCAATCGTGAGCTACATACAAGATGCTTACGCCAAGACTCTAACCTTAGAGATGGCGGCGAGGAGGATGAGTTGGAAGTTATAACGGAGCAACAAGTCAACTGGGACAGTTTGGTCGGCGATTCGCGCGAGGAACGAGAATATGCAGCGGATCGTTTAGACAACATGCAAAGACGAACTGGGTGATTTTAGAGAAAAAATAAAAGATTAAAGAGAAGATATTTTCATTGTCTAAAGCTCTTTCCTACCTGCATTTATTCTTTGAGCAATGGGCGCTACTGATATGCTTTGACTAGAATTTTTACCCAAGTGAAAGGCTTCATAGGAGAAGCCTGCGGAAGTGAGTCAGTTCAAAAGATAAAAGATTAAAGATTTGCCTATAATACATGAGAGTGCGTGTTATTGTTAAGTAGGGAGTAGATAGATACTGCTATGTTTAGAAAAAGGCGGAGGAAAAAGGCAGACAGTCAATCAAAGTCCAAACCCAGACTGCATAGTAGCATGGAGCTTGCACAATTTACGCAGGTGAGCGTGGTCCTTGCTGCTGACCGCAGGCAAGCGGTGGCCGTGAACACCTTGCTTGGTCTCGCGAGTCTTAACGAGCAACAAAGGCCGCAAAAGAAGGCGGTCACTGCAGATGGAGTTGGCCAGGTCAAGGCAAAGCAGGCCGAGAATGGCAACGGTGAGCACGAAGAGAAAGAAGCCGGCAGTCAAGATGTAAGTGAGGATGATGGCACATACGACTGTGTGAACGCAGAGATGGAGCGAAACTTTGCGTTTCCCGGCGAATTGGCAACATTTTATGTTCTGATTGAGCAGAAAGAGCCAAAGAGTCAACAAGATCTGGATCAAGGGAAATCTACGACAGCTCGCACAATGGAGGACGCAGAAGACATGAAACGCATGTGTCGATCGTTGGATATCATGCTCAACGTGAGTGACGAGACCTGCCACCCAAGTGCTGTGCTTCTGTGTCCCTTTCAGCCATCAGATTCGGGTTTAGAAGATCTTCAGGAGGAAGGGGCAATTGATCCGGCTTTGGAGTCATCAGATACAACTGAAGCCGAGCAAAAAGATATGCCAAAGTTGGCCCTCAGAAAATTCTCGACGATAGAGGCAGCTGCCACCGCAAAGCTTGCTGGAATAGAAAATCTCCCACTTGTGAAGCGCTTGCGAAAGGCATACGCGGTGTACTATTTTCAGATTGATATGCCCACCACAAGTTCTGGAGGAGGTGCCAGCACTGCGTATCAATGGTCTGAGCTCGAGCTCACGCTTTATTGTCGACATGTGTCGACGACGTTTCGAACTCGTCTGAATCGAGAGGCGGGGCGTGTATCTCTCGCTGCGCTTCGTGATGCCGACCCGGACCAGTTCTTGGGTCTCCTTCCTCGAGCTCAGCGTGTCCTAGAGTCATCAAGTTCGGCACATCCTGTTGAGCGCCAAACTGTAGAAGTTAGGCATACTGTCCGCAAAGAGCGATGTGTAGCAATTCGGTCGAGATATAAGCAAGTGAACAGCAAATGCTTCATCGAGGTTTCTTGCGAGAATACCCATGCTCATGTGTGTGTCGTCCTGAAGGACTTGACCCTTCATACATTTACGAATCGGCCTATCAGTATGCGCGTAACTCGTTTAGGACGTTGGGTACTCCCTTTGGAGTTGCGCCCTGGTGAGAGGCAAACTGTGTGTTTCTTGCTGTCCCATTTTGAGGACATTAGCCCTCAGGCTTATGTCGAACCTCAAGAGGCTGATACGGAGGGCATTGGCAGCCGCTACACAAGTATTGCAACTGTGACGTGGACTTCTGACGTCTCTGTTGCAGAGGTTCGCGGAAAGCATCGAGTGGAGTGGGATTTTGCTAGTGGAGTATTTGACCCTGTGTCCCTGCGACTCGAACGTGATGAGGGCTGCACAGACCTTCGTCCTGGTGATTCCTTTCAGCTTTTGTTGGTTGTTCGCAATAGAGCACATGCCGAGGTAGACCTGCGGGTCGTCCTTCCTGCTGCAGAAGACATGACTAGTGTTTCAGTAATTCCTTTGGATGCGTCCTTACATGTGGGCAAAGTTCTGGGTCGCGCTGTTGAGGTTCCCTTGCGTTTTATGGCTCTCCGACCTGGCACCGCTGATCTTGCACAACTTGTGCAGGTATATGATTCTGTTACAAACACCATTATCCCGGTCAAAGAACCCCACTTTGTTTCAATAGCTTAAAATTAGGTACTCTCTATTTCTTTTCTTTTCAAACGTTATCCATATTCCCCGTTTCCTTAGACAATGAAAGTCGGCATTCAAGTTTTGTTTATTTCCTCGATATTGTGTTTTGTGTCCTCTAAATCCTTTTCTATATCGTCAATCAACTGCAGAAAATAATAGGTCTGATCAAGAATAGAAATGCTTCAAGCGTTTACAAGTGTAGGTAGTGGTCAAAAGAAGAAGAAGAAATATCGTTTACCTTGAGAAAAACATGAAAAAGAAAAAGAAAAAAAAAAAAAAAGAGGAAGAAAAGAGCCAAGTATGTATTACACACTGTTCGAATGAACAATAATCCGAGACATACAAAATGAAGGTGGTTTGCCTGTGAAGTACACATACATAATGGAAGGCATCCATCCATTCATTCATGAGAACTAAGAAGACATCTAAAGGAGAGACTCGTCACTGCGAATTTTGACAAGTTTGAGGCGGCCTTGAGCAGCTGTTGAAGAATCAATTTTGCGCTTCGAAGTACCTGTGATGTCTTCGTCATCTGTTTCTGGTACGTTGCTTCTGTCATGCAGAGGATGCGGAGGAGGACATGGGGGGATATTCACTGAAATAGGAGCAGGAGGGTTACCAGTCTGGGCTGTAGCAGCCGAGACTTTGTTCTTGCTAGCACTTGAAGCAGGTTGTCTGGGCATTGGCATAGGTCCCGAATCGCTCAGAGAATCCCTAAGCCAAGGATGGCGAAGAGCTTGGTGTACAGTTAGACGCTTTTTGCCATCAACTTCAAGCATTCCAAGAATAAAGTTCCTCAGGTCGGCAGGGAAGGCGAGGAATTCAGGAGCTCTTTTAAGAGCTGCCAGATGAAAGTCATGAGAACCAGAATCCGACGGGAAGGGGGGAATCGAGGTCAAAATAATATAGGCAGTGACTCCGAGACTCCACATATCAGCTTCCTTTCCATAGGTTCCTAATCCTAATTCTGATTGCTCTCGACGAAGAACCTCAGGTGCAGCATAGCCAATAGTGCCACACAGGGTTCGCCGACCTTTGTTTTCTTGTTTAGCAAGGCCAAAATCAGCGAGTTTAATGTCAACGTCTGATTCGACCGAAGTCATGAGAATGTTCTCTGGTTTGAGGTCTCTATGAACTATATCAAGGTCATGGAGGTAAGCTACCGCAAGAAGGATGTTCTTAATGAGTGCACGAGCCTTTGCCTGCGGATATGAGCCTTTGTTGACGAGCCTATCAAAAAGCTCACCTCCGTGTACCAGTTCCATAATCAACAAAAGGGTACGATCTGTAGAAAATATGTCCACCAATTGAATAATACCTGGGTGATTCAGTGAACGCATAATGAGAGCTTCGTTCATTAAATCCTTGAGTGAACGTGCGTGTCGGTTGTTTGCAAATTGCCTTTTATCCACGACCTTTAGAGCATACGCGCGCCGATCCCTGAGGGAACGAACGCGATACACTTTTGCATGGCCACCTTCACCAAGTTTGTTGAGAATCTCATATTTGGTGACGAACTCTTCACACTGCATTGCTGCAGCAATGCCGCTATCTCCGCCTGCGGAGGCGACCATGATAGCCTGTGAAAGAGCCCCACCCGCTTGTGGGCCCTCGCCGTGGGAAACCCGTTGGGCAAACCTCAGGCGATTCATCTCGTCTTCATGCTGAGAGGAGGTGATGAGTTTTTCGAAGCAGAACTCGTACCATTCCTGGACCGCCGAGCTTGGTCGCGAACGTACCAACGAGAAAACATCGCCATTTTTAAGTTCTTTTCGCTGATTTCTTTTAAGGCGTTTTCCCAGGACATAAGTTCCATTGGAGCTTTGATTATCAGAAATGAAAACGGTGTCCCCCTGACGTTCAAGGATGCAGTGCTCTACGCTGACTGAGACATCACGGACTTGAAGATCCATAAAGTCTCCGCGTCCAATTTTAAACAAGTCACCTTTTACATCAACGGCACCAATCTCTGGGTTCGCGCGGCCGGCCCTTCGCGACGCCCCGTTTTGAGGAGGCGGTGGCTGATATAGCGAGCTGCGCTCCGTGTGGACGAGGCGTCCCCACACCGCATCTTCTTCCTCTTCAAATTCTTCGTCGTCTTGGCTCGATTTGAGCGGCTGAGTATCGGTGATTTCAAAGGCATTATCTACTTGCTGCGATCCACTTTCCCCCTGATGGTCTGTGGATGGCGTAGCCTCATCCACATCCATCATACTCATGGCCCGAACCATTGTGTGGATGTTTGATATTAAACTCTTTACGAGCTCCGTCACGGGTTAAATTCGTTGAAGGTGCTCCACGATTATGCGACTGTTGAAGCACCAGAATATCTTCGTAAAGTTAAAACCGAGTCTTCCTCGTTCACCCCACTCCAAACAAAGCAACAAAGGTGACGTCCTTGTGGAGTCTTGGTTGTTTTCTGCACCTGACCCAAGCCCACCAAAAACTAAGCAGGCCAGCTGAATTCAAAGTCTCTTGGATTTGCTTGAGTTGAAGGGCACCCAAGTTGGCTGAGCAAGGAACAGTCTTTTAGTACTTGGGTTTGGGCTGTTGCACTTGTTGTCGAATAAGAGGGTGCAGAAAGCGTAGCTCTGGCCTTCGATCCTTCCCTTGATCACAACAAAGAGAGATCCACACGATTGTTTGTTCGCTCTTGAGGAGGTGCCTTTGCCTAAGATGCGATGAGGGTGCTTTGCCCTTAGGTACAGGTGGCCAAACAGAGGTGCTTGTCACTCCTGCACGAAGAAGCCGTCGCTGGTCTCAGATTGGTGTCTAGAAGCGACATATCTCTCTGCCTTGGTAGCCCTTAACTAAGATAGGTAGGGTTTAGTATGCTTCTACTATATCTATATCGGCACACCACCTAGTAGTAGCATGTAGGTAGGAGGTAGATACTTTCTACGATGCTGGTAGTTGTAAACTAATACTATTAATATCACTAGGTAAAGATTAAGGGCTTTATAGTTCTACTAGTAGGTGTATGGATATAGGAAAAATAGTAGTAGCGGTGATTGTTGTGACTTGAGCCTTCATGAAAGTCAAAGGATTGCCTAGTAGGTTGATATGGCAATCAGTGATTGTCAGAGGTACTGAGTTAAAATCGTTTTGCTTGGGTTGAAAACTCAACCCAAAAGAATGTACTGATATCATACTAACCATGTGTGCTTGCTTTAGAGTACATTTTACTCAAGCTGAAAATATTTTCACTGAGTACTCTAACTAGTGAGAGTGAATAAGATGATTTATTGGTATTACTTTTAGCATGGGAACTAGGTGTCTGTTAGCATAGTATAGTGGGCGGGCAAACAAAAGCAATTGTTAGTTATGGTAACAAACTGAAGAAAACCTTTTCTTGTTTCATCATTTGAGTTAAATTCGTATGTATTGTTCAGAAATTCTGTGATTCTACCAAGTGCTTTTATGATCGAAAAGAGAATTATATTTCGGCAGAAAAAGTAGCAAATTTGCACACATTTCGTTTTTCACAGGGAGTAACCCATCTTCTAGTCTCTCCTACCAATCAAAGGATACATAACCTGCTTTACTAGAGCTACCTTCTTTGTAGACAACATCTAGGCGTGACAACCATATGTGGTCTCCTCGCGGCGCTTGGAGATTCATTTCGAACTCAACCAAAAGTGGCGACAAGGAAATAAGTTTGCCTTTAAAGCATGCCTGTAACCAGTAAAAAAAAGGATATGTGTTGTAATCTAGCTCATGATATTGCTAGTGTCATTGTTAATTGGGATAAAATTAGCTAAGCACATATGTAAAATATTAATTGTCATATATCTAGGGTAGCTGTACCTCTTGTGTGCTGGCAATTCGGCGATGAACAAGCTCTTCAGCATCAAGGATACGCGCATTTAGATTGCACAACATTTGAATGCAAACTGCGGGACACTGCCATATGGCAGATTCCGATACTTTGGCGCGATTCAAAATTGCACTAGCAGCCTTCTTAACCGAACACTGTACCTTGTCAATCACCGAAGGACTCAGAAATAAACACCGCCTATATATAAAATATGATGCAGAGGTAGACAATGAGTCGTAAAGACATGAAGTCCGAACGCAAAAACAGAAGCTGCTAGTCCCGTTAGCAAGACGGCAAGAGATACCCCCAAACTCGCAATCTTATCTGTCCAGTTGAATGCATTGAAAAGTCGCTCAGTCGTGCAAGAGATCTTTGTCAGCAAACTTGCAAGTTCGGTCAGAGAGAAGTCCTGAGTGAATTGGTCGTCATCTTTTACCCCATTCCGAATTCTGGCAGTTTCTGAAGTATACATTTGCGGTGCTTCCCCAGAAGGAGCGTACGGGAAAGCAAGACTACAGCCCACCACCAAGACTGTGATAAGCATTGGTAGCTGCCAGCATGCAGCATAAAGACACGCATACGTGTGCCAAGCAAGCAACAAACCAGTGATTTGCGGTCGTTCCCAGTGGCGAACGCTACGAATGGAGTCGAGGGTAGCTTTAATGGAAGCTAAAAGGGCTTGAAGACGCAGTTCATTATATTTGACGGCCTTCAACGTATGAGATAGCGATGCTGCACTTTGAGATGCAGAGAAGGAAGGAGTACTAGGTTGTTGAGTTGGTGTGAATGGTGGATTGAGGAACGCACAGAGGGCTAAAGGATAGCCAGGTTTGGTTTGCAATTCCAAGCGAAGATGCAGTTGGCCCAATGATTTTCGAGATGGAGAGAGCCCTGAAAGACCTGGAATCGCAAGCTCAAAACGGTTTTGCGAGGGTTTGACTGGGTACAGTTCAAACCAGCTGTCAAAAGAAAAATGGTTATGACGCCTGCTTAGCAAGCGCGGCAAGAAGGCATCCTTGTATAGTCTTGACAAAGGTACAATTACCTTACCAACACATAAATCCTGAGCGCCAGGTTGTGGTTGTGGTTTGCTGTAGAGCGCAACCATGAGGTTTGCTGCTACATCACTCACGTTGAATTGTAGAGGATCAGTGTTGGGATGCGAGAAGATGATCTTTCCATCAGGGGAGGGTTCTGGCGACCTGTCTGTTGTTTTGCAAACGCCCTCCATCGTTATTGTGAGATAGATTTGATGATGTGGTTGAAGCTCGAGACCACGGGCTTGCAAATCGCTTACTGAGAGTTTGGCAAGGAGAGGGCGACCGTCGTAAGTAGTTTCGATCTGATTAGGCTCCATAGTAACGCCTGAATCGCTTGAAGGGCTCGAGGAACTAGGAAGCTCTTCCTCTGTGCCTGAAGATGATAATCGTTCACGCCGCATGGCACGCTCTTGCTCACGCGCTAAGAGCTCCTCTTCTATGACTTGTCTATTTTTTAATGTATTTTCGAGCAGCACGACAGCATTTTCTTTCCTTGACTTATCTGCAGGTGGCACAGATTCATGTGCAGGATCTCTGTCACGAGAAAATGGCGTGTTGTTGTTGCAGGTATGCAAGAGATCTCCTGTCCCCATGTTGATGAAATGGTTCTCTATTTTTAGACACAGACTGCTTGCTCAAAGCCTTGAATCGGTTTTGCATACCACCTGGATTACGAACTGCATCCATGTGGCCAAGAAGAGATCCACTTCAATGCAATTGTATTAGTCGGCAGTTCCTACCTACCAGCCTCTGCTAGGTAGTTCAGGTGGGAGCACTGTTGCTGAAAGAAATTGAGACCGCTGTCTTTCTCGGCACCCACGACCAACCAGCTACATCCGAGGTGGGACAGGTTGCGCACGGGCTCAAACGGTTCTTTCTCTACGGCGTCAGCATCTCAACCCAAGGTAATTTCTGCGGCCGCTGTTGCTACTCCTAGGTATAACCAGTTCTGACTATGCGTGCCAAGGCCGCGACGCTTGGCGCGTCAGCTTCTGTCCTGATGTCAAGGCCTGGCGACCGGGCAGAGCTGGAGGCCTCAGCGTGCGCCTCGAACGCCTAAGGACTCAAAAGCCTTGAAAGTATGGCCCACCTACCTACTTGAGATCACTAGTCACAGCAAAATCTTTGGGTATAAACCCACGATCACTCACGTGACTTGAGTTTCAACCAACTTGAAGCAAGAACATTGATAGTAGGTACGTCCGCATTCATTGATTGCTTGTGCTTGAGATGGATTGGCAGTAGGTCCACCTACTACTAGAACCAGAGTGCCTCAAAACTAGCAGCCGTAGAGTAGAGCATAGGTGACTGCTAGCAGTAGCCACGGCAAGGACCACGCTTGAAAAGCGCAGAATCTCAAGAACTCCTGAGAGGCGAAAAGAACGCGCAGGCTTTCGAAGAGTTGGAATCTTCCTCCATTAGTAGCGATGGCTCTTTGGCTCTCTTGTCCTTCATAGGTCGGAGAAGCTAAAGCTTTGCGAGCTGATCACTTCTCACCAAGGCAAGTGGGTACCCTGGCACAGCCAGCATCGGGACCACACAATCAGGCGTCCAAGAGACCGAGACTGCGCGGAATTCTGGCGAGATCTCTGCTTTTCGACTTTGGACTTTCATAGAAGTCATAGTAGAACCTCTCTAGAGAGTATTGGCGAATGAACCTTTGAGTTGCCTTCTTCTGCTAATATGAGCGAGAGTAAATTTGGTATTTATCTTTGCAACCTGGGTGTGCTTATTTTCGACTTCAATGAAAAATGAACATGGATAAATGAGATTTTAAACCAGCTAGTGTGTTGGGCCAAAGATTCAGGGATGGAAAAGAAAGAACTGAGAGTGGGCCAGATTTGCCGTCAGTCATCGTAGAATGCCGTGACAATGAAGATCATCAAGACGATCAGAGTCATACAAGCACACTTGCAACAGTCTCGATGAAGATGCGCTTTCAGGTATCATCATTCATAGTTGGTTGCAAGGTATTGTTCATGAAGGCTTGGTCGATGTGAGTCACGCAGTTAAGTACGAAGTCATTTGCAGAGTCAGCAGGTTTCCCAAGATGCGAATGCATCGCGATGCAACAATTTTCAGGATCTGCACGAATCAGGAAGGGGCCTATGTTCTCGACCTGCAAGTACAAAAGGTTGGCATGAATGCCTAAAACATCTTCAATGGTGTGCATATCCTGCAAAACACGTGCAATGCATCGTTCAAAAAGACCTTCGGAAAATAAGCTCATCTGAATATGGGCCACCGCCTCTTCCATACCAAAGTCCGTCTCGAGAATGTCCTGCAACTTCGAAAGCGAGATGGGTGGCAACAAGCTCGGAACGAGCATACACTCATCTCCCATGGACCACGGGCTTGCGCAAGCAAGAAGAAGTTCCTGCATGAGTTCGCTGAAGAAAGGAGCATGCTGACGCTTGACGAATGCGGCCAAAAGATTCTGGCTTACTAAACCCTGGGAAGACCAATCAGTCAAGTCCCCCTCGAGACCTGGATACTCCTGGAGGAGCTCGTCCGCAATACCTCCCATGTGCTGCCGAGCGCAAACTATGCGAGAAAGGTTGGTAATAACCCACTGCGGATGGGTCATGACAAGATTGCGTAAGGGACCTGTACATGTGAGATGAACCAGGACTCCTCGCCTTTGCATGAACGAAAGGAGCTCTGGAACATCAGTATCCTCGTTTAGGCCGCATTTTTTGTGTGCCAAAGAAAGTACCTTGTTATATGTTGTATGCTTTCCTGGAGGCATGAACAGCTGATCGAGGCACCAAAGCCATCGAAGGGGAAACTTTTGCATCAAGAAGTCGCTATCGACCACGATCGAAGTAAGCAGATTACGGAGATCTTGAAGACGGCCTTGCAAATCGTGTTCGTCGGTCTTATCAAAAAGGAAAAAGTGAAGGTCATCACGTGCATTTTCTAAAAGGCGTAGGTTTCCACCACTCTCGTCAAAGATTGTTGCAACATCGACATCAATGGCTTGCAGCATCTCGTGAGTATTCACAGCGTCGTAGTGGGTACCAACCAGTAGCACTTGGGCACTGGGGGCGTAGACTTTGATCTTACGAAGCCAAGCGCTCAGGGAAGAACGTGCTTGCCCGGGATTGTCTAAGTTATCGTCTATCCCTGGGAAGTTTTCCTTACCAGCAAGTTCACGTAGATCGAACACAAGAATGTAGATACCGTCTGGGGTACAGAACAGATCTTGGAGGACCTCCGGACCACTGAAATTCCAAAAGCTGAAGCTAATATCTTCATCTGTAAGGCGACTTCCTCGTGCACCTCCACCGGCCTTGGCTCGTTGCTTGGCCTCGAACATGCTTTTGGCATCGTAAGTCTTCTCGAGCTTTGAAGGCCAAATGTTAACCAAAGGGCGACGGCGTTGGCTCGAGCCAGCAATTTGCGAGAGGCGTTGAGAGACACGTTTACTGGCAGTGCGCAATAGGCTCTTGCGAGTGGTTTGCTGCTGAGCAAAGACCTTGCCGAGGTCGGCTGTGTCAATACGCTGTTGTGATGTCCAATTTCTTGACCTTGTTAGCTTGATCTGTATGCCTGGCGGAGCAGCTGTATCGCCAGCATCTTGTATTTCTGGTTCGTGTAAAAGTGCACGAATCAAAGCTGATTTGCCCACACCAACTTTGCCGACTACCATTACTTTGGCTCGCCCCCATCTAACCTTGACGTCTCCTTGAAGGGCTGCAAGAGCTCTCTCTCCGTATTCTTTGACTTGTTGTCGGACGATATCTGTCTTTGAAGAAATTCGCAGAATTTCTTGAATCGAGAGCATTTCGTCTTTCGAATCGAGACTATGTTTTGGTAGCAATTTGCATCAGTTAGTTAGTTAGTTCGGATTATATTTACCATGGATTCTCATTGACGCCAGATGCAGAACTTACGAAAGTTTCCAGAGGCCAACGTTATCCGCATGTACTACGTCCGCCAAGGCATTGACACCAGGCTTTCCAATAGGACAATGGAATAAACTAGATATGCAGAACACAAGTAAGTGGCAAGAAAAGTATATTGTCATTAGTCTCTTTGATCCCCTCGCACTCTGTTGCACTTGAAACAATAAACGTGCCTGACTTACTCTAGCCAGCGAAGAGTCTGGTTCGTGTGAAGGGCTACGGCCAAAGACTTGGCTCCCTCACTCCCTACATAATTCCAGTCCAAACTGTTCAATTGCGTAGAAACGATCAATTGAATTAAATTTAAAATAATAAGAAAGAAAAAAAGAAAAGCAGTATGTTAGTAAAATTGCTTGGATGAAGCTGGTCTTCTTTTGCGAAAGTCCAAAACAACCCAACACATTCTCACGCATTTCAATAGAGTAAAATACCCAAGAAATACCCTTCTGAAACAAATGTCTTACCTGAGACGAGTCAAAGCTTTGTTTGTCTCAAGAGACTCGGCTAAAGCCTTTGCACCTGTGCTACTGATTGCATTCTTCACAAGACTATGTTCTCGCAAGCGCAGGTTCAACTAATGTCAGTCTCTGCTTGTGATTATTCAGATCTCGCCATGTTACTTACTACAAAGAAGCTAGAGTTTGATTCACGCTTAGACCAGCAGCAAGGGCTGTGGCGCCTTCATCGCCAATGTGATTTCGAGAGAGACTGTTTTACCCAGCAATTGAGAAAGAAAATGTTGCGTATACTCCTCAAGTTAATTTTGGTTCCATCGGCAAACAAATAACTCCATTCTCTAAAACGTACGCGAGTGATGTCAAAGATTCATTTTTCTTGAGCGCCTCAGCGAGCGCAGCAGCTCCATCAGGGCCAATATCGTTAAGCGCAAGTCTATCTCATTACTGGTTAGAGGACTAGAATCGTGACCATCAAATTCGAAGCAACTTACTCGAGTCTTTTCAACATTTCATTTTTCTCCAAGGCTTTAGCCAATGCAGCTGCACCGAGGTCCCTGATGTTGTTCTCTAGAAGGCTAAGACCACCAAATTTTGATATGTTCGTTAGTTAGACACAAAGCTCACACAGGCCCTCCAAAGACAGTAGAATAAATATGATACACTCACTAGAGGTACACAACAGAGTTATTTAGCTCGAGAGCCTTCCCAAGTGCTTCTGCGCCGTCGTCTCCAATACCGTTTTTGACGAGGCTGATATCCGTAGAATGTTGTGGTTAGTTGAAGAGAGGTTAGCATGCTACAAATTCAAAGGAAATAACGAATAAAGTTAACGTACTATAGAGTGGTGAGAGAATCACTGGTTAACAGAGGCTGAGCAAGAGCCTGTGCTCCGCGGTCCCCAATGTGATTCCATGAAAGCCTTGAGTTTGGAAGGAGAGCACATTGAAAGTTTCAAGGTTAGGTTGAATGCCCTAATCTCAATGATTCATGTAAATGACTTACCCAAGAAAGTTCAAGTTCTCATTCTCTATTAAAGACACGGCGAGTGCTTCTGCACCTTCAGGTCCAATTCCGTTGTTTGCCAGTCTATTAGAATGGTTGCAACTCAGTTAGTATTTTCAGTGGTATTTGCCAGAATCTCTCAAACGTACTCGAGACTTTGTAGCAGCTTGCTAGAAGGTAAGGCTTCCGCAAGAGCTTTTGCGCCATCGTCCCCAATCTCATTATTTCCCAGGCTGGGATTCGACAATAAAATACATCCATGATTTAGGTTAGAAAGAAGAAGCAGGAAGTTGCGACAATAGTTCGTTGCACTTACTTGAGCATAATAAGTGTTTCATTTTCGATTAGGATGGGTGCCAGCGTCTGAGCGCCAAGCCTACCTATGTGGCTTTGGCCAAGACTAGGTCTCACCTCAACATGGACGCAATAAAGAAGTTAGTCATCTGAGGGTGCTGTATAAATTCCGAAACAGGACTTACGAAAGCATGATGAGAGATCGGTTCGCTTTCAAGGCATTGGCGAGCACCAATGTACCCTCTTCTGTCAGGTTACTGTCTGCAATCCTTTTATTCGTGAAAAGGAAAGGGGTTCGGACATCAAATCAGAGAAGTCTAATGCGGTTAGTTTGGGAGAATGAAGCACGGATTTTACAGATGTTTTGTCAAACTTACGTGAGCTCCCTCAAGGATTGATTTTTGGCCAATCCATCCGCTAAGGCCGCAGCCGCATCATCTCCAATACTGCTTTGCAAGAGACTGCTTGAGAGAACGTGTTAGTTTGTTTGCTTTCCCCAAGTAGCAAGTGATGTTTCTTGAAAAGAAGGTACTTACGTGAGCTTGATTAAATCTCTCGTTCTTTCAAGTAGCTGAGCTAAGGTGAGAAGATCATCTTCTGTGATGTCTTCGTAAAACGCGCTGTGAAGTCCAATGAAGAAAGATTTGTTAGCTGGCTGAAAACTCTGTTTTATCTATGCCGATGGCTTGTCGCAGCTTACCGTTCAGAAACAGTGCCACTCCGTAGCTCTTGCAGAGCTTTGGCTACTTTGACCTCAGGGTCCGCAATGTTTGTCAAGCTCATGCTACAAGCGTTGTCCTCCTTCGTCCAAGAGCAGGCCCGGTTGAGGATTTGCTGCTGCGCATCCCTGCTGTTCTATATTCCTTTGCTGAGTTCGTAGTCATGCTAATTCCCTCCCTCTTTGGGGACGACTACTTTCAGGAAAGCTACGTATTCTACTGGATCTGCTGTTTTAGTCTCACCAGTGGCATAGGAACGCACACCCCTCCATGAATTTATACTAGTAGTATGATAGTCTGCAATTGCCTACAACTCTTAGAACAAACTATAAGATGAGAGGGGGAGCTTGAGGGGCTTCCAAGCCCACCGGAAGATTCATCATCATTATAAGTTAAGTTTGTAGGTACGTACCTATTACTCAAAAGTACACTACTAAGTAAACAGTAAATACTATTAGTTTAGATGGGGAGACTCTCTTAGTAATCAGCTTTTCTACTCTCTAGCTAGATAGTATCTAGGTAGTAGTGGGTGTTTTCATTTGGATTCCATAAAAGCCAAGGTAGATAGATATCTATCTAGCTAGGTACGAAAAATAAGTATTACTCTTTGTCTCTCCATTGTGTGAAAGGGGTGAGAATAGGACCACTTCAAAATAGTTGCAGAGTTCTGATGACAATTTCAATAGTCGCAATCAGAAGTTTCAAATACCTAGTGGCCTTGCAATCCGTGAAGATCTTCAGTGCATCAATCGCGGACGGCTGAGGCTGCCTTCATCTCAGCTACACTGATAAAAGAGGGAAACTATAAACTGTTTTTAGTTGAGTTGTACGAAAGTATAGGGATATGTCAAAATGAGTGTTGTGGATCGACTTTTTACCCAAGCAAAAAAATATACATGGTCATTACCTATGACTGATGCGAGGAAAATAAGAATCACGAAACCTCACTTCATCGGAATTAGACAAGCTATAAGTGTATGATAGGGAATGCTATAGTAGATTAGAAGTTGTCCACGCACCACTTCGCAAGACTTGCAAATTCAACTAACAGGTCCAAACCTTCTGCAACCACTGCAGTCGTCGTGCAAGCTTAGCCAAGGTCTGCACGCAGGGATACGCTCGTTGACAGGTCGCTCTTCACGTAAGGCAATTCCCCGTATCTCTCTGCTCGAAAGGTCGTGATGTGGTATGCGGTTGTCGATGCCCTTGAAGAGCTTCAGAATGGCGCTACAACATTAGGGTAAGTTAACACGCTCGCTCGATCACCTGCTTGCTCGCCCGATCACCTGCTTGCTTGCTTGCTTGCTTGCTGCCTTGCTTGCTTGCTTGCTTGCTTGCTTGCTTGCTTGCTTGCTTGCTTGCTTGCTTGCTTGCTTGCTTGCTTGCTTGCTTGCTTGCTTGCTTGCTTGCTTGCTTGCTTGCTTGCTTGCTTGCTTGCTTGCTTGCTTGCTTGCTTGCTTGCTTGCTTGCTTGCTTGCTTGCTTGCTTGCTTGCTTGCTTGCTTGCTTGCTTGCTTGCTTGCTTGCTTGCTTGCTTGCTTGCTTGCTTGCTTGCTTGCTTGCTTGCTTGCTTGCTTGCTTGCTTGCTTGCTTGCTTGCTTGCTTGCTTGCTTGCTTGCTTGCTTGCTTGCTTGCTTGCTTGCTTGCTTGCTTGCTTGCTTGCTTGCTTGCTTGCTTGCTTGCTTGCTTGCTTGCTTGCTTGCTTGCTTGCTTGCTTGCTTGCTTGCTTGCTTGCTTGCTTGCTTGCTTGCTTGCTTGCTTGCTTGCTTGCTTGCTTGCTTGCTTGCTTTATTTGCACGGTGTTGCTTTTGTCGTTCTTGTTTTGCAAGTTTATGCAATCTTTGGTTCATTTGTTTGTTTGATGGATGGATCGATGGATAAGTTGTCTATTTGAGTGAGTCTACATCCATCGAACAAAGAGCAAAATGACAACACAACAAAGATAAATGCTAAAAGCCAACCTAGATCACTCACGTCCATGCATGCATGCGTGCATCTATTGTAATATGTAACGTGTAATGTATTGCTTGCCATCATTGAATCAAATCGACAGTCTTTTTAACAACCAGATCGGCGACGAGGGCGCCAAGGCAGTGGCTGCGGCGCTGAAAGAGAACCGGTCGCTGACATCACTATCGTAAGTTGTCTACGCAACACCGCAGCTCGTGGACTTGTTTGTAAATGATGGTTGGTTTGTTGTTTGGTGGGTGGGTCGGTGTTGTTTTGCAAGTTTATGCAATCTCTTGTTTGTTTGATGGATGGATGAGGTGTCTGTTTGAGTGAGTACACATCCATCGAACAAAGAGCAAAATGACAACACAACAAAGATAAATGGTGAAAGCCAACCTAGATCACTCACGTCCATGCATATATGCGTGCATCTATTGTAATATGTAACGTGTAATGTATTGCTTGCCATGATTCAATCAAATCGACAGTCTTTCTGGCAACGGTATCGGCGACGAGGGCGCCAAGGCAGTGGCTGCGGCGCTGAAAGAGAACCGGTCGCTGACATCACTATTGTAAGTTGTCTACGCAACACCGCAGCTCGTGGACTTGTTTGTACATGATGCTTGGTTTGTTGTTTGATGGGTGGGTCGGTGTTGTTTTGCAAGTTTATGCAATCTCTTGTTTGTTTGATGGATGAATGAGTTGTCTGTTCGAGTGAGTATACATCCATCGAACAAAGAGCAAAATGACAACACAACAAAGGTAAATGCCGAAAGCCAACCTAGATCACTCACGTCCATGCATGCATGCGTGCATCTATTGTAATATGTAACATGTAATGTATTGGTTGCCATCATTGAATCAAATCGACAGTCTTGGAAGCAACGAGATCGGCTCAGAGGGCGCCAAGGCAGTGGCTGCAGCGCTGAAAGAGAACAGGTCGCTGACATCACTCAAGTAAGTTGTCTACGCAACAGCGCTGCTCGTGGACTTGTTTGTACATGATGCTTAGTTTGTTGTTTGGTGGGTGGGACGGTGTTGTTTTGCAAGTTTATGCAATCGCTTGTTTGTTTGATGGATGGATGGATGAGTTGTCTGTTTGAGTGAGTATACATCCATCGAACAAAGAGCAAAATGACAACACAACAAAGATAAATGGTTAAAGCCAGCCTAGATCACTCACGTCCATGCATGCATGCGTGCATCTATTGTAATATGTAACGTGTAATGTATTGCTTGCCATCATTCAATCAAATCGACAGTCTTTCCTACAACAAAATCGGCGACGAGGGCGCCAAGGCAGTGGCTGCGGCGCTGAAAGAGAACCGGTCGCTGACATCACTATAGTAAGTTGTCTTCGCAACACCGCAGCTCGTGGACTTGTTTGTACATGATGCTTGGTTTGTTGTTTGATGGGTGGGTCGGTGTTGTTTTGCAAGTTTATGCAATCTCTTGTTTGTTTGATGGATGGATGAGTTGTCTGTTTGAGTGAGTATACATCCATCGAACAAAGAGCAAAATGACAACACAACAAAGGTAAATGCCGAAAGCCAACCTAGATCACTCACGTCCATGCATGTATCCAATGTAATGCATTGCAATGTAATGTATTGCTTGCCATCATTCAATCAAATCGACAGTCTTTCTGGCAACCAGATCGGCGACGAGGGCGCCAAGGCAGTGGCTGCGGCGCTGAAAGAGAACCGGTCGCTGACATCACTATTGTAAGTTGTCTACGCAACAGCGCTGCTCGTGGACTTATTTGTACATGATGCTTGGTTTGTTGTTTGGTGGGTGGGACGGTGTTGTTTGCAAGTTTATGCAATCGCTTGTTTGTTTGATGGATGGATGGGTTGTCTGTTTGAGTGAGTATACATCCATCGAACAAAGAGGCAAAATGACAACACAACAAAGATAAATGCTAAAAGCCAACCTAGATCACTCACGTCCATGCATGCATGCGTGCATCTATTGTAACATGTAACATGTAATGTATTGCTTGCCATCATTGAATCAAATCGACAGTCTTAGAAACAACCAGATCGGCGACGAGGGCGCCAAGACAGTGGCTGCAGCGCTGAAAGAGAACAGGTCGCTGACATCACTCAAGTAAGTTGTCTACGCAACAGCGCTGCTCGTGGACTTGTTTGTACATGATGCTTAGTTTGTTAAATGGTGCTTAGGTTGGTGTTGTTTAGCAAGTTTATGCAATCGGTTTTTGTTTGATGAGTTGTCTGTTTGAGTGAGTATACATCCATCGAACAAAGAGCAAAAATGACAACACAACAAAGATAAATGCTGAAAGCCAACCTAGATCACTCACGTCCATGCATGCATGCGTGCATCTATTGTAATATGTAACGTGTAATGTATTGCTTGCCATCATTCAATTAAATCGACAGTCTTTGGTGGAACAATATCGGCTCAGAGGGCGCTAAGGCAGTGGGTGCGGCGCTGAAAGAGAACCGGTCGCTGACATCACTCAAGTAAGTTGTCTACGCAACAGCGCTGCTCGTGGACTTGTTTGTACATGATGCTTGGTTTGTTGTTTGGTGGGTGGGACGGTGTTGTTTTGCAAGTTTATGCAATCGCTTGTTTGTTTGATGGATGGATGGGTTGTCTGTTTGAGTGAGTATACATCCATCGAACAAAGAGCAAAATGACAACACAACAAAGATAAATGGTGAAAGCCAACCTAGATCACTCACGTCCATGCATGTATCCAATGTAATGCATTGCAATGTAATGTATTGCTTGCCATCATTGAATCAAATCGACAGTCTTTCCCGCAACCAGATCGGCGACGAGGGCGCCAAGACAGTGGCTGCAGCGCTGAAAGAGAACCGGTCGCTGACATCACTATCGTAAGTTGTCTACGCAACACCGCAGCTCGTGGACTTGTTTGTACATGATGCTTGGTTTGTTGTTTGGTGGGTGGGTCGGTGTTGTTTTGCAAGTTTATGCAATCTCTTGTTTGTTTGATGGATGGATGGATGGATGGATGGATGGATAAGTTGTCTGTGTGAGTGAGTATACATCCATCGAACAAAGAGCAAAATGACAACACAACAAAGATGAAATCCTGAAAGCCAACCTAGATCACTCATGTCCATGCATGCATGCGTGCATCTATTGTAATATGTAACGTGTAATGTATTGCTTGCCATCATTCAATCCAATCGACAGTCTTCAACGCAACGATATCGGCTCAGAGGGCGCTAAGGCAGTGGCTGCGGCGCTGAAAGAGAACCGGTCGCTGAAATCACTTGAGTAAGTTGTCTAAGCAGTAGCTCGTGGACTTGTTTGTGCATGAGACTTGGTTGGTTGGTTGCGTGGTGGGTTGTCTAGTGTGCTGTTTTGCCGATGTCTTTCTTCGCGCCATTGCAAGTTTGTTGTGGAATTGTTTGTTTGGTTGAGTGTGGATCTAACAGAGAGCACGATAGTATCAGCGACGAAATGAAACTGTACTGGCAATACTGTGGGTGCCTTTTGATGACGTGAAATTGTCAACTGACGAACGGAGTTGATGTCATTTGGATTTTACTGATACTAGAATGTCCCGGGGGATGAATGAAATGCGCGAGGAGCTCGACTTGAATGAAGAGATTTATTGTGCAAAGACACGAAGGACACGTCTTGAGCAGATCTCTCGTGAGCTTGGTTGTATACATGCTGTAAACAATGCACTTTCTATGCCATCTTCAGTGAAACTCAGTCGTTCTGGACAGAGTCTGCTTGCTAGCAGTAATGGTGAGCAGAGCTCGAAAGAGGACTATATTGCTGCGCAGAAAGTAGAGCTTGATATGTTGGAAGCTGCAAATGTTGCCTTTAGTGAAGCATTGGGATGTCTAGGCCCTTATATTTTTGAATATAAGAAGTTCTGAATATATATTTTTTTGTTAAACCTTGTTGCTTGTATGCAAAACTACAGAAATGATATTACTATTTTATAGATTCATAGGATTTTGATTGTTATAGAAAATATTAATTATAATATAGTGTGTAGGTGATGGAAACATTTTCATTGAATACTAAGATTGACAATTTAAGAAACGAATAAATTAAACGCTGCAAGAGTCATAGACAATATTTTGAAAGACGTTGGAGAACAAGACACAGTTAGTGAACGCGCATGCAGCAACCAGTGATTTTCAAGAAGTGAAGTGAAAAATTGTCGTAAAGCTCAAATCCCCGATGTTTGCATTTAGAAACAATGATTGAGGGTCATTGTATGAATAAAATATAACCTGACGTTAAATAATGCCTTATAAGTCCATAATTCTTCATACACATCCTGGAGTGTGAATGTGAAGGTAAGTTTAGAAGTCGTTTTCAAGTTTATCAAATCCCTGAACCCAAATTTTTGGTTAGTATTTATTAAAGTATTACTCGAGCTTCAACTTTTTAAAGCACATGGTTTGCTCGTGACGACCTTTCCAAGTTTGAGAAGGCTCGATAAATTATGGAAATGCAACAACTTCTGAAGCAACGTCTATGGGGAAGCTTGGCCATTGTTTTTCTGTTTTGCCAGACAAAATATTTAATGATACATGTGATTTAATAACTAATAACTTGTTGCAAAATGATAAATAATGAGAATGTGAATCCCTTCTCCAACAAGGATGGCGTCGTTATGCATTGTTGTGCGTTGAAGGAAAATGATGTTGCAGGCCTCATTCAGTACCAAAGCCATATCTGTCCAGGTGTCTTACCCAAATGTAAATTAACGCCACCCTTCAATGCGAAATCTATGTATTCAGTTTGTCTGTGTCTAGAAACTCAATAAACTCAATACTATTCTTTTCCCTTTCACACTTTTCATCAGGTCTCACTGCCCACCTCACTAGAGTTCGTTCTTTTGTCAGACTAACTCTGTGCGCTCCATTGCAGAAGCTAATATGTAATAGCTATAGTTATCAAACCTGAAGTTTTGTATCCTGGAAAAATATCCTGATATAGACTGTTTTCAAATCAACGAAAGAGCTAGGAGAAACATGTGATCACGCAAAAGCTCGAGCAGTCAATAGTATCATGGTAATATCCTAACGAAGTGTCTGGTGTACTTTAATGGCTCATTTCTGGTATAATCTGATCACTTTTTCGATAAAACTCAGTAAGCAATCTCTTTTTGAACGCAGATGCTAACGCCGTATATCGAGCGACATGGATGTAAGAGCTGCGTACGGCATTCAATCCACCAGGCAGTTGGCGCCCAATAGTGTTATGAGATGGACTCACGTCGTATAAATTGTCTGGAAGAGCAGAGCCTTACCGTGTATGCATTGCCTTCCTTCCTCCTTTCATTTCACGACCATCATTGCTTGGATGGCTCCACATACTAGTCTGCTTCACACTCTTACGATAAAAGTAATTGTTTTGATTTATGCACATTCAATCTGAAAGCAAAAGGGATTGTAGTATTATTAGCCGTGGGGTCGTATAGTGCAACATAGCTTTCTAGTTTTGAGATGATCTGACTTTGTTTAATCGTAAGAGCAAATTCGTACACTAATAAACTGCGCGCGAATGAAGCTGAACGAAACACTCATGTTCGGCATAAAACTCATATGAAAATTCACAGCGTCCAACACTGATCACAACTGGATCTCAAGAAACCCGAACATTTATGGCTCAATGACAGTGTCAGGTGTCTCGGTTTTCGTGGCTGTACTTAACAAGTGTCTACTGGGCACAACATCATTCTAATAAGTTCTGCCACTGCGATGATAAGCTTGTAGATATACTAAGATGGAGTCGAACAACATTGCCTCAACCTCCAAACTTGCCCTCAAATCCTCACGTTCAAAGCAGCTCTTTCTTCTTTCTATCTTGTCTTGATGCCCATCTTGCTTAGACAAATCTTCAGTATTTTCACTCTGACCAAACATTTGAAACACTTTGTGAATGTTTAGAAAGATGGCTTAGAACTCATTTTTCTTCTTAGACCCCTTTCACTCTTAGTGCACTGTTTTGCGACTCATTCTAAGCCTCATCCGATTACTTCTTTAGTTCAATCAGTGTCGCGTTCCCTGGTTGATTGGAAGCCAATCGGAGAGAAAAAAGAAGGGATCTGAGCAAGGATAGGCTAGCCTTCAGAATGGTGAA
The DNA here is from genome assembly GCA_004764695.1 of Schizochytrium sp. TIO01. Taxonomy (NCBI): domain Eukaryota; class Bigyra; order Thraustochytrida; family Thraustochytriidae; genus Schizochytrium; species Schizochytrium sp. TIO01. The sequence continues at coordinate 69,296 of SMSO01000015.1, read as the reverse complement.
CGAAGGGGTTGCGTGCGTGGAGCGCAGTCGCAGCTCTTTGAGAAAACTAAGCTCATGTGAGTCAGATAGGTTAGCTATGTGTAGGCTAGGAAGACTTGGCTTATATGGCCGGTGAGGCTTGAGTGATTCACTACTTTGGGTGTTTTCAAAAGGGCATGCTTGCTTTTGGAGCGAGGTGTGCAATTTCCTTGCTGTACTATAGCGTGCACGATAAGAGATTTTTTTTAACTGCAAAAGATTTTCGATTGAAAATATTTCTTTGAACTTCTATTTTAAAATGAAAAAGTTAAAAAAATCTTTAACTTGAAAGAAGTTAACATTTTCTCTTTTAAATAATTTATTATTATTATTCTTATTATCATTATTACTATAAATATGGAATATAAGGCGAATGAATTCAATAGACAACTTGTATAGAAGCAGCCTAGAGGGCGAGGACCTCAGGCAAGATTCTCTATTCTAACGTCGTTGCGATGCCCTTACGCCAGGAGGTGATGATGTAAGAGCTGCGTTCGAACTTCGAACTGCCACAAGCAGCCTGTGATAAAGAGCCTTGGACTGAACACATTTATGATTGAGGCGTCCTTGTAGATGCACACATGTGCATTGTATAAGCCGGTCGGCTTCAATACTGTGCAATGCGAAGATTTGTGTCTCGTGTTGTTCGAAATCAGCCAGTGTTTGTTTACATTCTATTTGTTGCTATCCGCTTAAGGGTATTAATAATTTGATCCGCTAATAAATTTATATATATATTCCTATTCGTCTTGTTTGCTGCATTTGCAGTTGAAGCAAACCTGCGATACTTCAACTGCACATGCCAAACATGACCCAAGGTACCAGATCAAGTTTTTGGAAGAAATACCCCACAGAAATTTTCACTTTTAAAATTTATAGAAATTCCTCAAAAATATAATTGGAAATTTCCAAATTTGCGACCCTTTATTTGGTCTTTTTAAACCTCCAAAACAAGCAAACACTTGCAATATTCATTAACGGTTTCTGTGTCGGAGGGCCCTTGTTCAACGCGGCCACTGAACGGGAAACCGTCAGAACTGAACAG
>SMSO01000015.1:45733-63233 GCA_004764695.1 Schizochytrium sp. TIO01 | reverse complement strand
GAAAGAAGACCCTGTTGAGCTTGACTCTAGTCTGACATTGTGAAATGTCATGTGAGGTGTAGAATAGGCGGGAGCTACTTGTAGCAACCTTGAAATACCGCCACTCACATCGACGTTTTACTTATATCGTCACAGTGTGACTTGAATGTTGATAAAGCATTCAAGTTCTGGTACATAAGTTCTTGGAACAATCACCGCGATAGAAATTGTCAGGTGGGGAGTTTGGCTGGGGCGGCACATCTGTTAGAAGAGAACACAGGTGTCCTAAGGAGAGCTCCGTGAGAACAGAAATCTCACTTAGCGCAAAAGGGTAAAAGCTCTCTTGATTTTGATTTTCAGTGTGAATACAAACTGTGAAAGCATGGCCTATCGATCCTTTAGTGTTTTAGAATTTCAAGCTAGAGGTGTCAGAAAAGTTACCACAGGGATAACTGGCTTGTGGCAGCCAAGCGTTCATAGCGACGTTGCTTTTTGATCCTTCGATGTCGGCTCTTCCTATCCTGCGCTTGCAGAAGGGCGCAATGGTCGGATTGTTCACCCGTTAAAAGGGAACGTGAGCTGGGTTTAGACCGTCGTGAGACAGGTTAGTTTTACCCTACTGATGAAGTTGTTGTCGTACCAGTAGTTCAGGTTAGTACGAGAGGAACCTTTGGACCGCATCATTGGTAACGCGGTTGTCTGAAAAGTCAATGCCGCAAAGCTATCATGCGTTCGTTCAGGGCTGAACGCCTCTAAGTCCGAAACGATGCTGAAGGCGATGATATTACATGCTTGATTAGTTACTACGAGTATCTATACAGTAATTTTTGTAAACCGATTGAAACCAGTGCTGTCAAAATCAGCGCTTTCTCTCATCACAATTTCAACGAATCAAGCAAGAGATCCTTTGTAGACGACTTAGCTTGGACGGGGTACTGTAAGCATGAGAGTAGGCCTTGCCCTACGATCTGCTGAGGTTTGGCCTTCGTTCCGTTGATCTGTTATGCCTAAAACAGGTATATTTTTCTTTTTTCTTTTTATTTTTTTAGTTTAAAATGGGGGACTCCCAGACGGAATGAATTGGTTTGTTTGAGATGAAGTTCTTCTTGGATGTTATACAAGGGCAGGGAACATGGGTTGTTAGTGGGTTGGTAGATGAAACAGTAGGCTAGTTTGAACTGAGAACTTGGCGAGGTGAGAAGTTGATAGTATATTGCATAGAGTTTGTTATGGAAAGAATGGCGGGGCGTTGGAGTTGGATAGTTTATTATTGGGAAGGTGATTAGTATGGTTACAGTTTAGATAAAGAAACGCGATGGTGATGAAGTAGAAAGGGAGTTTCATTAGTTCTTGCTATATGCTTTTCGAAGTAAGTAAGGAACTGGTGGAGCTCCCTTTTTTGTTTGTTAGAAGAATGGTTTTTTTGAAGTATTTTCTTAGAGTGACCCCCGGGCAAGAGCTTATTTGACGAAGCTGGAAACCTTCAAGATGAGTGAACATAAAAACTCTCAGTTAGGTTTTTGAAACAGTTAGATTTATTAAGGTCAAAGTAAAAGGAACAGACATATTATGAACGAGCCTACTTTACAAGTATCGTGAAAATTATTCAAGTGCATGGCGTATTTTTGTTTGAAAGGTAGTTTCACGGATGTATAAAGGGTTGCTGTCAATTTCAATTAGGAAGTGTTGCGGTGACCGAGTGGTTAAGGTGGTGGACTGCTATGTGGCTCACGATGTTGAGTACAACATGTCTTGATCCATTGTTCTCCGAACGCCTGGGCCGCAACGACGTAGCTTTGCTTCAACCTGGATTCCAGGTACAAACAATATAAGTATTATGCAGTTTTTTATTTGTTTCCTAATTCTTTTTGGGCTTATCTTTTTTTCTTTAAATCAAGAACATATTTGCATTCTTTTCAGATTTCGGGTTTATTTCGAAATCTGCAGGGTAAAATAAATGGAGAATCAACTAATTTGAAACATTGGAGAGAATTATTGAAGTGTAGAATCGACTGTATTTGAAGTGAATGCGTGAGAAGAAGAAGATCCTGCGTTCGCAAATACCGCATTTGTTTATGTATCCGTTTATGATACTACCCTTTATCTACTGAAGAAGTAACTTTCCTCAAAAGCTGAGAGCTTCAGCTTTTGAAAGGTAATTTCAGTATTTTGAAAGCTTCTATATAACGAATTGTGGAAGCTATAAATCAATAGTGCTCTTCTTTTGTAAAAGGAAAGAAGACAAAGAACGACAAACAACATAGACAATAAAACCAGTATCCCTAAAACATATAGTGCTGCTTTGAACGCAGATGGGGAAATTATTTACGAAGTCTCCGTCAATTGAAGGATCAAGCGAAAATAGTGTGGGCCGCGACAAACCGAAATGTTCGATATTTTGTAAATTTTTGTCACTTCATTTTTCCTTCCTGCTTCTTTCCGAACTTGAAAGCATTCGAGGTAAATTTCCTCGCTTGCCGATTTACCTTTCGGATATAGTTGATCTAGTCTTTCTCACAATTTTGAGTTTAGAGTTGATTGATACATTTGTCAACCTGGTAAAGGTCGCTAAATGCATTATCAATTGCTTCGTGGAATCCAACATGAGTATTTATTGAAGATATATTTTTCGAAACTTGATGGCTTTGAGCAGTGGATGAGGAATACAAAATGTGCTTTGACTTGGCCATGCTAAAGTAAGTCAAGCTTTCGTAGTTCAATGGTAGAACGTCACGTTGTGGCCGTGACGACCGTGGTTCGATTCCGCGCGAAGGCACTCACCTCAAGACTAGTGAGGTTAATATTTTTGTAGGTTTCTTTTCATACTAATACGAGTCATATCTTACGGTGTATTTTACTTGATATCCAAGTTCAATAAATGAAAGTTTGGTTCATATTTTAAACATTCTTTTTTCCATACTGACAAATGATGTATCGAGTGTTTTTAATGAATGTTTCAAAAATGCAAGAGCTATACTTCAATGCTTGCTAGCTTGCAAACCAAAGAAAACGACACAGTATTCAGGAAGTCACTTTACAGTCGGGCTGATTTCGTTGGAGTTCGGAATTTATGTACAATACAAGTATCTCCGGTTTGATCTACAGTTCTGCAAGGCATCGCTGATTAAGCTAAACGTTCTTTGGCAGTTCTTTCCTTGTGGCACTTGTTGAAGGCCTCATCATTTTGTCATAATGATTCTATGATTTTGATGTCTACAATTTAAATCATCGGTTCTGTTTATCCTCAGATGTCCGATTTGGACTAACGTAAAGGTTTACGTTTGAGTATACACATTTTCAACAGCCTTGATGAATTGCTGTAAGAGTAGTGTTATGCTGTTTAAAACCATAGCCTTTTAAGAGTACATGGGGAATTGATTAGCTTAAAAACAAAGCTCACAAGAATATATACAGAATATTTATCTACTTCCTTTACGAGCTTCCGTGGCTTTGCTTTGACAAGACTAAAACGCAGGTCAAGCATTGGATTCTCCACAGTTACTTTCCCTAAAACAAAAAAAAATACGCTTTGGGTTCCAGAATCTCCGGCGGGACTTGAACCCACGATCTCCTGATTCGTAGTCAGGCACCTTATCCAACTTGGCCACGGAGACGACTTGCTTAGTTGAGAGTGAGACTTGCTGCTGTCAAAAATATGTTTTTCTCACGCTCTATCCTGACCCTTGGGAACGTTATTCCACAAAAGAGAAAAGCTGAAAAGTTTAAATCAATATTAAGAAGACTTTCTAACTGTTCACAACTCATCTATAAATCCACGTTCCAATATAATACCATTTCTACTTAAGCTTTCATAGATTCAGTTAATGCAAGACAAAAAGGATCATCGGGATGCCACGAAAAATACTTTCGCGGGGAGTTTGGCAGCTGTCCTCGCGATCGTCAAATTCATCGCAACCAAAATATGAAGCAAAGTTAAATGCGATGAAAGTAAAATCTCGGGTTTGAGAATAAATGCCTATTTAGAGCGATGGCAAAGTTAAAAGAAGTTTTAGAGGCAATAGTGTCAAGAAAGCAGAGTATCAAGTTGTCCCTCAAGATTAGATTCGCACATACAATGCGGTGATGAAGTGTTGATATGATTCTTTTTTCAGTCACTTTAAGCAAAATCAAATTAACATATTTGCAAAAATAATATGAACAAGGATGAAAAGCTTGGTGCACATTTTAGCTAAAAACTTAGTTTACCTACAAAGTACATTGGCCTTGAGAAGCGAGCCGCTGCGCAATGATGAACGTTCTTTTTAAAAAAAAAGAAAAAGGTTTTCATTTAAAGGTTTATTTAAAGTTTTAATACCCCCTTTCCTGTAAATGAAAACAAAGAAATGTTAAAATTATAATTTTTAATTAAAATAAAAGGAATAAACTGAATTTTAGAAAATGAAAGTAATAAATAACTTAACATTTCTTTACAGCCAAACTTATCTACAAGAGATGTTTTACTTTTCTCTATCAGTAGCAGTTCTGACAACTATGGAGTGGATGCGGCTTAAAAGTAGTACAAGGTACGTTTTTGTCAAAACAATCAAACACAAAGAACTCATTTTTAAATTTTACTTTTAGATTAAACGTTTTGTTTTGAAAATCAAATCTTTTAAACCTAAAATAAAAGTTTAACTAAAACAAAACAATTGTATTTTTATTTTCAATTTTAAAACATTCCTTTTTTTATTTAATTATTAAAAAAAAAAAAAAGAAGTTAAAAGGTGTGAAAGTATTTGCAATGGCAAAATTTTATATTGACAGAAATTATTGATGTAGCCTGAATGAGATCTTCCAGACTTAAATAGTCTTAACAGTTTTGCGGTTTCACAAAATAGAGCATCTTCAGATCAAGGGTTGCACAATAGTATAGGCGCAGCTGCTTAGACATGTGACAAGCTGACTTGCTGTTTATAAGCTCAATCCAAATGAATTATTGATGTGTAAACTTTCCGAAACAAATAATTTTTAGCTCGTGAAGCATTTCAAATGGTCGTAAAGCTGTTCAACGCTGTTTGCTGCAGCATGTCTTTCTAGGAATCACGTTTGTCTTTCAAAGATCCATGCGCAGAACACTCGGGTGATGATGTAGATTTGTTCGGCGGGTGGGCTCTGTTGTACAATTAAAATTGTGCTTCCTTAGAGAGTAGAATTTTTGTATGGCTTCATCTATCAAAAACATCATCGGGACCATTTCGCGAATGTTTTGGGCAACCACAACAAAGTCAACCTTTCGTTTTGCTGATGCTTGCTAAAAATAAATAAAATAGGGTTGCTTTTGCTGGAGGCAAGCTCAATTTAAATTTTTCTCAAGTGATGTACGTCCGATGAAGGCAAGTAATACACATTTTCACAAGACTCTGAATCAACAATCAAGTACTTTATACAAAGGTTTTTCAGTGTAATAGCAGAATTCAACAGCATGCCTTGTATGGATTAGAATATTTATTAAAAACGATATCATGGAGCTTGCTGCAAGCGACAGAACCCATATAGAAGGAGGATTTTCGGATCTTGGTCTCCTTCCAGTTTTTATGTGGGTAGCTTTGGTTCATGTATATCAAACGGGTTCTGTTCCCGTTCTACCATGAGACAGGTAAAAATGCCTCTTTTTTCTTCTATCTTAGTGTGAGAAGCTAACTATAACAGAGAATAGGTGTTTAAAATGGAGTGAATATCGATGACGCTAGAGTTAATTTTCATTTTAGACACTGTACCTGCTTTCCAGCTATCCCCCACCCCTCCTCCGACGCAGGTTCAAAATATTTATAATAGATTCCAGAATGTTCGAAATACAATATGCTGCAGCTATTTCGAAGCAAGTCTTCTGGCAACCGGAAATACTAGTCAAATGTGCGGTAAGTACGCTTCGTGCCTGCACATCAAATTACCTTTTGCTTTTCGATAAAATTGAAATAGAAAACCTGATTTGAAGGGGAAAACAGTGCAATAAGGAATTGCACAAAGAATTACCAATGTGCTTATTTTGTAACTAGCCTTTTCCATGGCTAAGAATGGTCATTTGTCAATCTGGAGATGCCACAAAGAGGAGCTCACAAAGGAAAAGAACAAAAACGCATTTTGTGAGATCACACCATAAAATATATAAAGAAGCAGCTATCGAATGATTTGCAACCTAATCTTTGACAGTGATGTGCTCGGGAGAAGGCACTTATTATTCACTGCATTTAATATGCATAGCTTAAATACTTCAAAGTTTGCAGTAATCGTACAGCTTCGAAAGAAAAGAAGAGAGCCCCTCTCTAGCTTAGAGAAGAATAGTAAAAGATGCTGGGCGATCAAAACGTACAAGATCTTGCTCTGACGTTAGTGTAGGTAAAGTAGTTGCTTGCAATCATAGTTCTCAACAGTAGAATTGCAAGTTCTATTTTCCACGCTAAGGTTCTGTTAGTCCTAGTTAAACAATTCTTCAAATAATGTTCTAAACTATAGTCTGTCTTTTCATTTCTGTGGGAAGATCAAAAGGAAAAGCATCAGAACTTGAATCAAATCATAGAGAACTGCTCTAGGCGTTCCGGCCGTGCGCAGGTGGAGCATACTGGGTGGTTCGCTTGGCCTTAGCAAAGTTGCTGGGCCCACTACCTGCGCTTGAAGGCTACGTAGCGTCTGGTTCCCTCTGCTTGGCCACCAAACGAACGATGCTGTGACATCAGATCGCAGCAACTTTGGCTCTGTGAGACTTCGACGAGGCTCCTGCTCGTGTCCATCGTCCCTTTGACAAGCAAGGCCTCCGGTCTGCCATCAAGGCAAATGCATGTCTCTGGAGAAAGTAATCGATGCCGATTCACAAGCTTGGTCAACCCCAGTATTGCTCTTGGTTATGGGTTTGTGAAATTTGCTGCTGACTAAAGTAATAAACAATTCTTCGCAAACACGGGCGACTTCGTGGGTGGCAAAAAATCAAATAATCACCATATCGAGTGGTGTCAGACCTGGGGGTTTGAAATTTTTGTTCTTATGCTTTGCATGTTTTGGCCTGGATAATAGCAATGAGAGACTTTTGAAAATAAGGTTTTTGATTTTGGTTCCTTCATGGTGTAATACCTTTCACTACACAAACAATCACCGCAGTCACCATTGCAAATGCTTAAAGCAGGCATGAATTACGTAGAGTGCATCTAATTGGTTCATATGTATACGCTAGTGCTTCATATAGTGATAGAGTGTAATAATCTCAGTGTCTTTCGCACTGTGCACGAAAAGCAATCAGCTCTAGTATATTTTGGCATTGTCCTGTTGCAACAATTACAACGTTGTATTATATTGTTATGTTATGGCTTTGCTTTATTGGGCTAGTTAATACGTTCCTTGTAGCAGATATATGCTAAAGTACCAATAAAATAAAAAGCAGAATATAGTACATCACGTTGTGGCTAGAGTTGCTCCTCCAGAATCCCAGATCAATTTAGGGGGCTGTAGATTGAAGCCAGGGCCCCTGGTACCTGCCTTTGTTTTGAACTGTAGTAATTGATGGATGTCTTCAGGGAAGCTTCTGAAGATTAAATTTCCTTAAATTTGCTGAAGGGTATCTTCAACTTACAACTACTGCACTGTTACCTTGAGAGTCCGCCACCAGGGCAAGCGAAGAAGATGAAAAATGAATTCTCGGGCCAGCGAATGGCGTTTGAAATGAACAATATACATCTCGCGATTGAGAGTTGTGGTAAGCAGGAGCCCTTTTAAAAGCAAGTGTGACCTTTTCCTGTGAATCTTCTATTCAATTTACCGATATTTTTATGCGTAGTTTTCATTTGTTTCTGCAAACGTGCTTTACAGAGAATGCAACTGCTGCCCCTGACTTTCCCTAGTAGATCATTCATTAATGCAAAGTGATTTTGTTTATTTATCTCTTTGTGCCTAATTTAGAATGCATTGCAAAAAATAGAATACATCAATTTTGTGATTCCCTATCATTTTTATTATTCAGGAATGTTGATAGTAAGCCAACGACACCAGTACGTATGTCAAAAATGAACAGATTAACCCCGCTTTGTGTGGAAAACTGATATCACTGCTCAAAGTACCAAAAATGATTGGTTTGGGGGGAAAAGAGGTAAAAAACATTCAACACCGGGGCTTCGCATGCAGTCCCCTATCATACTACTGACCCGGCCCTACGCGACTTTACTTCTCAGTGCGAATGAGATGAGGTGTTACCCGCGTGGTATGATCGAATGTGATGTGGAATGTGTTACTAAGGTTTTTATACTAAAGACCTCTCAGTGGATTATCTAATAAATCGACACAAAAGTAGTTTTTTTCGAGTCTCCCTGGCCTATCACAAGACCTAAAGTTTCCTCGTAGGCTCTCTGCTTCGGAGTAATTTGTTTTACTGTGTTGAAGTACCAGTTGATTTCGAGCAGCAGCAAAGTCAGTAAACAGCAAGTCTGCTCTTTTTTCGACAAAACAGAAGCATATGCCACTGGCTAACTTTCTTAACAAGTGATGAATTTCTGTTTTAGATTGACACTATTGAGAAAGAGAAACTGACACATTACTACGTCATGACTTCGCAAGGCTCAAAGGAACTCCTTCATGACCAGACCATGGTGAAGCGTCGGTCAACATAGTGATGCGTCTATGTCAGGGAATGAAGAGGACTAAGCAAGCCTGAAAATGAGTTTGTAAGGCAATCCGACAAGATATGCAAAGCTGTAGGTCCTTTACTCTCTTGGTCGACCTTTTGAGCAATTGATTATTTATTCTGTGAATACTACAAATCTTGAGTGCATGCTTAAGAAATGCCTCATGTTTCTTTCCCAAGCACGAAATTATCTGACATGATTGAGAATTTCCAAAGCTGTCTTGTATAGGTTAATGGTTATAAGTAGTTGTTTTAGTCTAGTTTGCATAGTTTTAAATAAATACATTTAGAAAAAAAAAATGAATATTTACACTGTTTTTTAGTTGTGGTGTTTCAGTTCTGTGCTAGAAGTAAAGGTGACACTTGTTCACTTAAATGATTTCCTTTGCGTGTCCGAGTCTCGCCGATATAGTTCGACTCTCTCCTACTAATCATTCTTCCTTTCACAGATGCAAGATACTCTGTGCTCATTGAAGTCATGCGGCTACATCCACCAGCAGCATTTACACGTCGTCCCTTGGAAGATATCAATATTAGGGGCTATGAAATTCGAAGTGGTTGTATTTCCTAAGCTTACTCAACGTGATCCAGCCATGTATGATCGCGCTAACGAATGTGTTCCAGAAAGATGGATTTCTCGTCTCGAAAAGAATAACTTGCCACTCAAAACTGAGGTTGCTGTGCTCGGTCGGCACTTTGCATTCTTACCTTTCAGTCTTGGTGCGCGAAATTGCACCGGGCGAAGCTTAGCAGCCAATCTTGAGCTCAAGCTTGCCCTTGTCAAGCTATTACAGAGTTTCAATTTCGAACACCAGCCTGGTCCAGACTTTCAAGAAGACCCTATAATATGGCTTACCCTCAACCCATGGCCAAGCCACATCCTCCCTATTCTGAGAAATTACACTGCGCCAGAGGTGTCCAAATAATATTTTGACCACAGTCCCCTCGTGATTCGAAGTGTACAAGGCTGCTGGCTCGAGAAAAAATGATTCTTCCTGATGATGAACTACTCTGCTCACCTCCTTGATCTTTATTTACAACATATTGATAAATTGATCAAATAGAGGAGGAAAATACACCAGAACATCAGGCATTAGGAATGGCGAGTTCTCCTAGCAATTCGAGCTCTAGCTTCTTTAAATAAGTTTTGGAAAAGAGTTTATTATGATTTCTGAAGATTTGACCGAAGTGGTAGCATCAAATTTAACTCACCACTTCTCGGTCTCCGAGTGGGAATTCTACTGGCCAAGTCTGAACTCCCTTTATACTAAATAAAGAGCTAGTTTATAGTTCCATGGAATAACTCTCAACATCGAATTCACAAACTCGATGATCTGATGTTTGTTTTGGAGAGAGTCATTACGAGGAAGTTAAATTTAAATTTCTAGTAGCAACTCTGAAAGAAACACTACCAAAAAGAACCACGCTTCTCCAAGTACCGACCTAGTTTTATAGGGGTTATAGACATGAATTTAGTCCAAATGTTCAACGAATACGGAGGGGGAGGCCAGTGTTTGAATTTAGAGTACCTTGCTACTTTTCGTTTCACTCTATTTTCTGTTCCTGCAGTATATGTAGGTCGTTTTCTTTTCTCATTCCAAGAACTTAAAGTAGCAAACATAGTACGTAATCTCTATAAAATCTTGTCTAGGTCTACGGCAATACCAATGCATGGATGTCGCCAGTGTTTTAACTTTAGATGGTCACCTCATGACTCAAAGGATTGCCTCGAATGAAAACAAAAGTGACAAATAAGATCACTTCAAAGTTCTCCACCCTTCCTCTGAGATGAATCATTACTGCTATTGCTATTCTGAAGTCGACGGAGGGCAGCTAGACGCGCAGATCTACGACGCAGAGCAGCTTCAGCAATGCGAGAAGAAGCACTGGCGCCAGCTACTGTATCAGTAGCAGGTCGAGTACCTGCAGAAAAGAGGGATTCAGCTGGCTGTGAAGCTTGAGCGCCATCGAACAAAGACAGAGGTTGCGAAAAGCTGAAATTAGGTCCCACGAGATCTTCTGTGAGCAGTGGAGTAATCCTTTCAAAGAGACTGTCCCGAATGCTCTCGGAAACACCTGATTCCCAGTAGTTGCGCAAGCGATTTGCACGAAGCCTCTGCCAGGCAGCCTTGACCATTTCACGTTCTTCCTGAATGGTATCGAACATACCAAGCATATTATCTCGACGTGTAGAGTGCCGATCGCCGCACATTCTCGTGTGCATATGAATAGGACTGTCTGGAATTTTGAGACACCAGGCACAAAACTTACAACCGCACACACATGTAATGGCAGGACACCCGGAGAATTCATCGAAAACAAGTCCGCATCGAGGACAAAATATGCAAAGTATACGATTCTCGATGTAATGGACATGTTCATCCAGAGTGGAGGGCTGTTGATCTTCCAAAGTAATGTTGCGGCGATCTTGTTGATATCTGCAATAGTGGTTGTTTGTTCTGTCACGTTCGTTCGTATGCATAAGACGCGCTTCTATGCCAGAATGCATGGCAAGTCCATCCTCATGGTCGTATCTACCGTCACCAAAAGGCATGGGCATGGCAAGTGCATCCCCATGGTCGTATCTACCGTCACCACGTCGCGCCAGAAATCTTGTATGAGGTATTATATCGTGACGTAATTGTTCGGCTAATCTGAGGGTAGTCGCATGGGATCTTCGAACCTCATCAAAAGTTTGTCTTTGCAAGGCATGCGAGCGCTGTTCTGCATCGTCAACGGCAAGAGATACAGTCAGATCTATGAAAGTCAACAGATTCTCACGAGGCAACACCATGACAATTCTACTCTTTGGTAGTCTCTCCTGACACATTTCTCCCAAACAGCGCATGCTGCCATGGAGGTCAAACTCAACATGTGTACCAGGCTGGTTTGCAACACGTAAAGCATGTCCAACGCAGTCCCCGCATGTGCGATGGCCTCGACAACACGTCAGAGAGCAAGAGTCATCTGATTGTGTAAGACAGATTACGCACGTACGCGTACGTCCCGACGTTTCTCCTGGTTTCGATGCGAGAGCGCACGTTTGTCCTCGCAGCATTTGTCTAATTTGTAATAGTTTGATGCGTTCCCCAACAACATCTTCGCTGTTGTTCCTGTAACTATTCAACTGAACAATTGATTCTAAACGTTGTTGTAAATCCTGATTGACACGGTCAAGATCTAGTCTATGACTCGCTCGCAATTCTTGCACAGGTTAGTTTGAGATTCGAATGTTGGATAGGCTAAGCGCTCAACTTACATGACAGTTCTCAGTGAGATCCCATGTTCCTCAATACTGTCAATCAGCTCTCGTGCTGCGCTTTCAGAGTACTTATTTCCATTCAGTCTTTTTGAAGCAGATCATTTTTTCATTTAATATATCCTGGTTAGCTGCAGCTGTTCATATGAGTTTTACGAAAACAATAGAAGGAACGTACTGGAGTTCTGTTAGAAACGTCAGTTGCGGAATAACAGATCTTATAGATTGCAGACCAGCATCACCAATCATGTTGTTATTAAGGCTATACTCATCCGATCATTATTTGTTGTTAGTTTTTGTAAATGTAGTAGTCAGTTGGTAGGTACAATAGACTTACTTGATTACCTCAAAGAAAGCCTCTGCGTTCGAACGCAGGGCATTGCAGAGGCTTGCTGCGCCAGCATCAGTGATGCGATTACCTGACAAGCTAATTAAGACAACAAAGTGTATAATGAGATGTGAGTCAATGTCTCGTAAGAAGATCATTTGCCTTCGTAACAAGTTTTTCATTGGCAGAAACTTACTCTATGGACTTGACCGCACGGCTTGATGTAATCACAGGAATGATTCTATGAATATCCTCATCCGTGATATCTAAGTTTTGCAACCTGCACAGTTAGCTCGAAACAGTCACTAAGTTAGTCATATGTAGTGCACAAATTAGCTTTCAACCTGTTTAAGGCCTGGTTCGCAATAACGCTGGGCCCTGAACGTACTGGAGCTCGTTGTAACCGTGCTGAAGGCCGTCTATGGCTTGTTGAATACGGGCTTGTGACATTGTTTCTGACGCTGCTTTGGAAACCTTGCAATCGCAGATGCGGGCGTTGTTGTTCGTCCTTCGGGAGCCGACTATTTGCAGTGCTTGCGTTCGTGCACAGTCAGTCGTCGTTGGCCGAGACGGTGCGCGTCTGAGAAAGTCTGCCTGAGGTTTCTACCTTCGATTGGTTTCGGATTTGCTGAGCTTTCTTTCCCAGTTCTGCGATCAGCTTTCTCTGATTTTGGGCCTACCTATGAGTTTTCCTACTAGTATACTCCTTAGTTTACCTTCCTCTAGATGATACCTATAGAAGTGTCAACATTGGTTATTTTTAATTTCTAAAGAAAAGTAGTATTTAATGAAGGTACCTAGATACCTACGTATTAATACTAGCACCTTTATGTCAGCTCTGCTTTTTTCAAATTTTATTTTTTCAAATTTTATTTTTTAGTATCCTGTATCATACATATTAGTTATATATGAATGTAAAGCAAGAAATAAATGTATATGATTGTTTTTTATCAATGTCAGAAGTAAATTAAAAAGTGTATTAATTATGCTACTATATAGGTTTCTTTTCTACTTTAAGAGTGCTAAAAAATTCGTGATCCTTGGCAGAGAATGAGGATCGAGGCAAATCGAAGCGCTCAGAGTATGTTGACCCTAGGGTAACCGCGGGGATTCTGATGTCGAGTTTGTGAATGAAAGAAAGAAAGAAAGAAAGAAAGAAGACCTTATTAAAGGGCTAATATATACCCTAATATTAATTCGAAGCGGATTGGGGTTTTTATTTATTTTAATGGATTCTATAATGCCTTCACCGACGCTCTGAGGGACCCTTTTCTCACTCTCTCTCCTTTTCTCCTTTAAAAAACAAGGGCTCTCAGAGGCTGAATACTTTATTTATTATTAAAATTAATGTAGGTCCTACTAGCTCCAAACTAACCTGCATATAGTTGTGTGTTGCACCTATCCAAGCTTGGATGGGATATCACTAATAAGATAAGCTTTTCAGAAGAGGGGGTACATAAGGGTCTTGACGCATTATCACCGCAGGTAAAAGAACTCGCCTAGCACTGAGCAACATACATGTCTTGGTACAAAATAAAACAAGCACGGGGCAAGGAATATGGAGAAAATAATATGGTGAGCAGCTTTTGGTTAGGTGGCACACTTGTCCTCAGTTGATTTTTAATATGCTGCAGCGGGTTTTATCTGAAACCCGCGATCTAGCGAGCTTGCACTAGTAGTAGTAGATACCTCTAGATGTACAGGTAACCATATTACTACTATACTCTTAAAGGCGTGAAGTACACCCCTCCAAGTCTGGATGCACATATAAAGTAAAATGTAGGTACACTAGTAATGGGTTAGTATGAAAGTCTTTGCAGCACGCAGCCATCCAAGCTAGTATGTTCTTCAAAATATAAGCTTATATACTATGAATGCATGCTTCCGCCCCGCAGTTCTTCTCGGTTGCCTTTCCACTGAAAGCCGTACCATGTCTGGGAATGACAATTATATGCAAGGATGGGAAATGGCCATATACCTCAGTTTGAATACATCTGATGTAATTAATTTTTTGACGTGGTAATAAAAAACGGGACGCAAATAAAAATTCCATCTCGAAAATTGGAAAAACTTGCTGAGCATCAGATTAGGTTAAAGCTGGATTGGAAATTGGTACCCCTGAGAAAGCAGGCAGTAATCTCATTCTTGTTGCATGCACAACAACTGAGAGCTTAAATAAAATAGCTAACCATAGCATTCGGCGTAAATGCCTGCATGCGGAAAACAGAAATTGTACTTTTCTCATGAGCTTGAAGGTAGGCCAGTTGAGAAGTATGGAACCAATTCACTGTGGACTTACTACCAATTCAGAATAGAAAACGGTCTCATTAGTTTGAGATGAGCTGTAAGTAACATCCAGTCTTGCAGATTGTGATATTTATAATAACTCATCGAAATCAAAATCATGCATTCTCGTAATTTCCATCTTCCAAGACCTGAAGCATGCAAACGCGAAAGCAAGAAGTATCATATAAGTGTATCTTTCTATTGCAGAGTAGCCTGTGCTGTGAAGCGTGGAGAGGTAGTCTGACAAGGATGACGAACTCAGGAGAAAGAGAAAGAGGATGATATATGAGTTATCGGGGTTTCAGGTCTGCATACAGGCAGGTTAATGTGTGGATAGGAGAGCTTGGTTAGGTTAGGTTAGGTTAGGTTAGACAGTAGCTGTATATTACTTCAATACTCCCCCGCAAATCACGCGTCAGCACCTGAAGCATCAAGTAAGCGACTAGCGTGTTTCCAATGAGATGGTGCTGCAAGTGGTTTGGTGAGTAAATCAGCTATATTTTCTGTGCCTTTAACATGATGTACCTTGAGTAATTGGTTTTGTCTTCGATGAATCAGTACTGCAAGTTGTACTGCGAGATAACCATTTGTACATTAACTTCTTCCTTTTTGATTGTGTTTACTAATGCTTGACAATCTATATATACCTGTATTTCATTGATGTAATGTTCATGTCTGCTAAAAGTTGTCGAATGGATTCTGCTCTGAGAACTCCTGCAACTGCAGCAATTAGTTCAGCTTCGTGAGTATTTCTTGCAACTGTAGACTGTTTGGTTGTTTTCCATACAACAGCACTATCATTTATCATAACAACATATCCTGTAACACTACGACGAAGTTTGTCATGTGCCTTGCTGAAAGAAGCATCTGTATAGACGTTCAAAACAAGTTGTGCCTCTGAATCCACGCCTTTGAGTGTTAGAACTTTGTCCTTTGTGGCCTTGACATAACGGAATGCATGTTTAAGAGCTTGCATATGTTCCGCTCCATTCTTTTGACCATGGCATGCAAGTTGGTGTAAAGTGTATGCCATATCAGGTCGAGTTTTTAGTAAATACATTAGAGTGCCAACAAGTGGACGATAGTGTTCATTCACAGAGTCGTCAGGATGATCACTTAACTCTTTGAGGATGGATGGAGTTTTAGCTCCATTGCAGTTTTCCATATTACATCGCCTAAGGGCTTTTCCACAATACTCGCGTTGGCTGATGGTACAGATCTTTCGTGACTTGTCATAGACATGTGTATCACTAAGATAATGGCATTGTTTTTCACGATTAACTTTGACGCGACATTTTGTTCAAGTTCTTTGACAATCGCTTTGAGTGCTTGGGGTGTGCAAAGATTCTCATGTCATCATGGATAGTCATTAGAAGATCTTTGCCAATAAGAGTGATGCGTCCGTTATAGATCGTGTTAAGCCATAATTTTCTAATATAGCGTCAAATGATCCATCCACCTACGGGGGGGCACTTTTGAGTCCATATAGACTTTTACGCAGAAGATAACAATAACCTTGCTAAGTCAAGACCTTCAATGCCTTTGATGTAGAGGAATTCGTCATCTGGAATTTGTGCTTCTAGAAATGCGGCTGTTACGTCAACGTGATAGCATCATAGCCTCTCGTTAAAGCAATAATTGTTGCAACACGAATGCTTTCAACATTAACTGTTGGTGAGTATATATATAACATGTTCAATGGCCTCATTGTAGCCTTGTACTACAACCCGTGCTTTTAACAGATTGACCGGTGGTGCCTTCTTTGTAAAGACCCATCTAGTTCCCATTACAGTCTGTCCCTGTGGTAAAGTGTGTAAGGGTACAGTTTCCAGAACACCAGCGGACTGCAGATTGTGATGTTCAGTATTCATCGCAGCAATCCATAGTCGCTGATATGCCTGTGGCAGTTTCCGCATTTCTTTATAAGTGTTTGGAACTACAATGTCGTCATATGGACATGGTTTTGGGACCGGTTTAGGTAATTGTTTATTATCTGTGTTGTTTTTAATAAGAAAAGCAAAATATTCCTGTTCCCTCGGATATATCGTGGGAATGATTAGTTCATGTAAGTTCTCTTCTTTTGATAGAGAATTAATATCCGAGAAATCTAACTCTGTATTCGTCATATTACGTTTTCGTTTCAGACGATTGGTATAGTATCGTATTTATTTGCAGCGCCTTTGGCACTGGGACAACATTTAGTGGTACATGAGGTTTGGGAGTCCTTTTGGATCTCCGATGACTATCGTGTGCATGGACTGAACTATGTTCTAGTTCCATGTCTTCACGAGCATGTTCACTTTTGGATTCACGGTCATCATTATTTACCTCAGAATGACTAACGTGTTCACTATTGGATTCACGGTCATTGTGATTTAGTTCCGGATGACTAGCGTGTTCACTACTGGATTCACGGTCATTGTGATTTAGTTCCGGATGACTAGCGTGTTCACTACTGGATTCACGGTCATTATGATTTGGTTTCGGATGACTAGCGTGTTCACTACTGGATTCACGGTCATTGTGATTTAGTTTCGGATGACTAGCGTGTTCACTACTGGATTCACGGTCATTATGATTTGGTTCCGAATGACTAGCGTGTTCACTATTGGATTCACGGTCATGATGATTTGCCTCCAGACGACTAGCGTGTTCACTACTGGATTCACGGTCGTCATTGTTTACCTCCGGACGACTAGCGTGTTCACTATTGGATTCACGGTCGTCATTATATTCTGGGGTATTAGGAGTGAGGAAAGATTTAGTATTATTAGCTGTGGAGGATAAAGCAGGTAGATCCTGATACATTTCTCCATCAATTAGTTTATTTGATTCTTCACGTGTCCAATGAGTAATTAGATCAGGTGTCAGAGCGGTTTCTATTGACATTGCACGCTGACGAGTTTGTTCAGTCAATGCTTGATCGAAAATCTTGACTTCACGCGTTTGAAGGATGTTGGACTTGTCTTTAGGTAAGACATGTACAGTTCCATGAGTGTAACTATCAGCATATCCAAGGAAAATGCCTAGTTCACCCTATCTC
>SMSO01000015.1:0-42500 GCA_004764695.1 Schizochytrium sp. TIO01 | reverse complement strand
ATCCACGCACCCGCGACCTCTCGCGTGCCACACCCCTCCACGCGTCCGCTGTTCGTGGGCGAGGCTTGGTCTACTGAGGCACTTGCGAGGCATCGCGAGGAGTCCACCCGATCCTCCTTCCTTGCAGCTCAGAAGAAGGAGAAGGAGAAGAAGAAGAGAGAGCAGAAGTCTCCGTTCCTGATCAGCAGCGCGAGCGAAGACTCAAACTACTCTCTTTCTCTCTCTCTCTCTCTCTCTCTCTCTCTCTCTCTCTTTCGAGCGCCAAAGCAAAGCGAAGACAAAGACAAAGCAAAGTCAATATCAACGCGATTGATCAATCCATCAATCCATCCATCAAAGGTGACACTCACTGCTGCAAAACACGATGACCAAAGCAGAGAGAATTGAGGACATCACAGAAGATACGACGGAGATTTGGTAGGTGCACGATGCAGAAGGGAGGAGACAGAAGAGGAGGCATCGTGTCGTCGATGTGTTGTAGTAGTCAGCTTTGTAGAAGAAGAATAGAATTGAACTAGTAGTGGCACTAATGAAGAAGTTGGAAATGGCATATACTTACTCTCACTTGTTCACAAACAAACAAACAAACACAGTCTTGGTGGGAAAAGAATTGGTCGTGAGGGCGCAAAGGCCGTCGCAAAGGCACTCGAGGGATGCAAGAACCTGACTCGTCTTGGGTACGTTTGTGGAATCATCCACGAGGGAAAGCTATCGTAATAGTCAGGACCAAGCTTTTTCTTTCTTTCTTTTTAGTGCTTGGTGTTTGTAGTACTGCTGGTACACTACCTAAGTAGTTTACGTAGTTGGGTACGCAAAGAAAGGCAAAGAAGTCTTTTCTTTTTTACAAAGAGAAGAAGGAAATCTATATAATTTGATACGCAGCAGCAGCAGCAGAAGAAGAAGAGGTGATTGCTTTTTATTGTGAGGAAAAACAAAACAAAACAGGATCAACTGACTGGACCTGTCTTTCCTGACAACGAATGAACAAAACAAACTTATTCATTTATACTCACAGTCTTTCTCAAAACAACATTGGCTCAGAGGGCGCAAAGGCCGTCGCAAAGGCACTCGAGGGATGCAAGAACCTTCAAATTTTAGAGTACGTTTGTGGAATCATCCACGAGGGAAAGCTATCGTAATAGTCAGGTCCAAGCTTTTTCTTTCTTTGTTTTGAGTGCTTGGTGTTTGTAGTACTGCTGGTACACTACCTAAGTAGTTTACGTAGTTGGGTACGCAAAGAAAGGCAAAGAAGTCTTTTCTTTTTTACAAAGAGAGGAAGGAAATCTATATAATTTCATAGGCAACAGCAGTAGCAGAACAAAAGCTGATTGCTTTTTATTGTAAGGAAAAACAAAACAAAACAGGATCAACTGACCAGAGCTGTCTTTCCTGACAACAAATGAAAAACCTTATTTATTTATACTCACAGTCTTGAAAGGAACAACATTGGCGATGAGGGCGCAAAGGCCGTCGCAAAGGCACTCGAGGGATGCAAGAACCTTCAAACTTTAAAGTACGTTTGTGGAATCATCCACGAGGGAAAGCTATCGTAATAGTCAGGACCAAGCTTTTTCTTTCTTTCTTCTTAGTGCTTGTGTTTGTAGTACTGCTGGCACACTACCTAAGTAGTTTACGTAGTTGGGTACGCAAAGAAAGGCAAAGAAGTCTTTTCTTTTTTACAAAGAGAGGAAGGAAATCTATATAATTTCATAGGCAACAGCAGTAGCAGAACAAAAGCTGATTGCTTTTTATTGTAAGGAAAAACAAAACAAAACAGGATCAACTGACCAGAGCTGTCTTTCCTGACAACAAATGAAAAACCTTATTTATTTATACTCACAGTCTTGAAAGGAACAACATTGGCGATGAGGGCGCAAAGGCCGTCGCAAAGGCACTCGAGGGATGCAAGAACCTTCAAACTTTGTCGTACGTTTGTGGAATCATCCACGAGGGAAAGCTATCGTAATAGTCAGGACCAAGCTTTTTCTTTCTTTCTTTTTAGTGCTTGGTGTTTGTAGTACACTACCTAAGTAGTTTATGTAGTTGGGTACGCAAAGGAAGGCAAAGAAGTCTTTTCTTTTTTACAAAGAGAAGAAGGAAATCTATATAATTTGATAGGCAGCAGCAGCAGCAGAAGAAGAGATGATTGCTTTTTATTGTGAGGAAAATCGAAACAAAACAGGATCAACTGACTGGACCTGTCTTTCCTGACAACGAATGAACAAAACAAACTTAATCATTTATACTCACAGTCTTGATTGGAACAAGATTGGCGATGAGGGAGCAAAGGCCGTCGCAAAGGCACTCGAGGGATGCAAGAACCTTCAAACTTTAGAGTACGTTTATGGAATCATCCACGAGGGAAAGCTATCGTAATAGTCAGGACCAAGCTTTTTCTTTCTTTCTTTTTAGTGCTTGGTGTTTGTAGTACACTACCTAAGTAGTTTATGTAGTTGGGTACGCAAAGAAAGGCAAAGAAGTCTTTTCTTTTTTACAAAGAGAAGAAGGAAATCTATATAATTTGATAGGCAGCAGGAGCAGAAGAAGAGATGATTGCTTTTTATTGTGAGGAAAATCGAAACAAAACAGGATCAACTGACTGGACCTGTCTTTCCTGACAACGAATGAACAAAACAAACTTATTCATTTATACTCACAGTCTTGGTGACAACAACATTGGCTCGGAGGGCGCAAAGGCCGTCGCAAAGGCACTCGAGGGATGCAAGAACCTTCAAACTTTACAGTACGTTTGTGGAATCATCCACGAGGGAAAGCTATCGTAATAGTCAGGACCAAGCTTTTTCTTTCTTTCTTTTTAGTGCTTGGTGTTTGTAGTACTGCTGGTACACTACCTAAGTAGTTTACGTAGTTGGGTACGCAAAGAAAGGCAAAGAAGTCTTTTCTTTTTTTCAAAGAGAAGAAGGAAATCTATATAATTCGATAGGCAGCAGCAGCAGAAGAAGAAGAGGTGATTGCTTTTTATTGTGAGGAAAAACAAAACAAACAGGATCAACTGACTGGACCTGTCTTTCCTGACAACGAATGAACAAAACAAACTTATTCATTTATACTCACAGTCTTTGGAAGAACAACATTGGCTCAGAGGGCGCAAAGGCCGTCGCAAAGGCACTCGAGGGATGCAAGAACCTTCAAACTTTACAGTACGTTTGTGGAATCATCCACGAGGGAAAGCTATCGTAATAGTCAGGACCAAGCTTTTTCTTTCTTTCTTTTTAGTGCTTGGTGTCTGTAGTACTGCTGGTACACTACCAACGTAGTTTACGTAGTTGGGTACTTTAGAAAGGCAAAGAAGTCTTTTCTTTTTTACAAAGAGAAGAAGGAAATCTA
Source organism: Schizochytrium sp. TIO01 (assembly GCA_004764695.1). NCBI lineage: Eukaryota > Bigyra > Thraustochytrida > Thraustochytriidae > Schizochytrium > Schizochytrium sp. TIO01. Next base: position 39,152 of record SMSO01000015.1, on the reverse strand, counting down.
TATAATTTGATAGGCAGCAGCAGCAGCAGAAGAAGAAGAGGTGATTGCTTTTTATTGTGAGGAAAAAGAAAACAAAACAGGATCAACTGACTGGACCTGTCTTTCCTGACAACGAATGAACAAAACAAACTTATTCATTTATACTCACAGTCTTCGTAGCAACAACATTGGCTCGGAGGGCGCAAAGGCCGTCGCAAAGGCACTGCACAAAGCATGTCCTTCTGTTTTTATCTTGTAAGTTCCGTTCCCTCTGCTGCTGTTCCCAGCTTGCGCAAAGCCTTGCCTTCGCTGGTTCTCTCCATGTCTCCATATGGACTTCCGAGGCCGTCTTTAGTTGCGTGCATCGTTTTTCTAACAAGCGCTTTTACTGTCTTTCTTTCGTTCATTGATTTATCAAATGCAGCTATGACAATTCTTCTGGAACCCCTAAACAATTGTTCGAAAGGGTGTGTTCTCCTGGAGAGGACATTGCAGATTTCTCGTCAGACACCGACTTCATTGAGTCGGCAGAAAGCGAGCCTTCTGCAGAGCCCAAGAACGAGCAAGACGGCATTGATGGCGCCGAGCCTGCTACTTTGGATGGATCTGGGTAAGTTCATGCGGTCAGTCTTTGTTTGGGATCGTGTAATTATTCATTCCGAGGATTGTGTTATTGAGATAGAGGGTATCCTAACTTTTGCTTCTGCTTTTGTTGCTGCCTCAACATCATTTTGCTCGTTTGCTTACGTCTTCTTGTTCGCCTCAGAGAACGGCCGGATGGAGCGAGCGTGAGTTTCGCTGATGTGGTGCAGCTTGGGAAGAAAGTCTCGGACTTGCGCGCGGACCGAGGGGGGGTCAGAGGAAACTCCCTGCAGACTGGGATTGCCCTGCTTGAGGAATTCGTTCGACCGGCGATTCAGGGCTACTTTGGCCAAGTGAAGTTGCGACAGGTTTTCGCTGACATCAAGAACTCCAAAGAGAGTCTTGACGTGGTACAAGGCCAGATTCGTGCAAGCTCCGCAAATGGCTTGGCCAGCCTCATCGAAAAGCGGAACACCGAACGGAGGCACCTGTATTCACTTTTGCAGGTTGTGTACCCATGGGTTCGCGCCAACCTTTGCGAAAGTGATGAGAGTGCAGTGCGAGAATTCAAAGTGAGAGTCGAAAGTTTGGTAAACGATCTAAAGATCAACCTTGTACCAGTCGATGAAGAAACCAGCACAGATGACTTCAAACACTGCCAAGAACTCGTTGTTCAGGCTGTCCAATGCGTGGAAGGGTACAAGAGGAGTGGAGAAGGTTGTCCCAACAACATTGGTGAACGAAGCCAACAAGCTGTAAAACGCGTCATCTCTCGATTGTCTGAGCTAGAACTTGGTGATGGATTATCGGTTGCTCTGAGATCACCTGAGCAGGCCATGGAGCTAGGACCCGAGTTGTCTGAACTTGAGAGTGCTCTCAAGGAAGAGATCGAAGCTCTACAAGGAGATACAGTTCGTTCCCACTTGTCCAAAATATTTTGCGCGATAAGTTCAACATTCGCTCGATTTGAAGGATACTCTGAAAGCACAGTGTTGAATGACGCGAACAAGTACACACCAGAAGAGCTCTCTGAGCTGTATGACTATGCAGCACTAGGTTTGAAAGGACCGGATATCTCAGATGTGGAAGCATTATACCAGAAACTTGACAAGTCGAGGAAAGCCACAGAAAGATTAAAAAGAGCTAGAGAAGATGTCGACGCTGAGGACCTGGACGAGGAAGAACGAGAGCACTATAGAAATCGAATCACGAAACAAGAGCTCATTCTCTCTCAAGGCAACCCTATGGAGCTTAGCAAAGCTTTTCGTCATAAGCTTGCTGAGACTCTGCAACATGCGCAGGAACATTACCCAGAGTTGCTGCAAGATAGAGCCTGGCTGGAAAGGCTTCACGTAAGTGCAGAGGGTGTTTTTGAAGTAGCATGTTCTGACCTTTGGTTGACGAATGTCACAGTCGCGGACTTCAAGCCTGTTGGCGAGCCCCTTGCTTCCAGAGGTGGCAAGAGAGTACAAAGGGTTCTTGACAACGTTGGTAAAACTATGGTTTTGAAACAATTTCAACTCGGCCATTCGAGCCAACACAAAATATTTTACAGGCAAGCTGCAAATATGGGAAACGTAGTGTCTCAGCACGTGATACGTATCACTGGCGCTTTTGTGGATACCTCTAATGGAGAACCGCGTGGTTGTATTGTCATGCCTTTCTACGAGCAAGGTGACCTTGCCAAGTGGATTGAGAGTCATCCTAACGAAGGCAAAGCAGCGCGCGACCGACTTGCTATGGGCCTGCTTATCGGTGTTGCGGATTTACATACCCACGGGATCGTGCATTGTGACATCAAACCAGAAAACATTTTTCTCACAAGCAACGGGACACCATTGATCGGCGACTTTGACGGCATCAAGGTTGCAGACTACACTGCAACTTACACATCACTTCAGGCAACGCCACGGTACGTTGCCCCCGAGTTGCAGAATGGGCCTGTAGATAGGTTTGAAACAGCGATGGACATGTACTCTGTAGGCATAAGCTTAAAGGAGCTGTATCCTACTGAGCGAACCGCTACAATGCAGAAACTTATCGATGATCTTACAGCAACAGACCCTAGTCAACGTCCAACCGCTCGTCAAGCGCTCCAACATGAAACTTTTGGACCTCCTAAAATCCCTCTCAAGGAATGTCTTGTATGTTTGGAGGAGCATCTGCTTTCCGAGGGCACGAGCTGCGAGGAGGGAGACTTCCTTTGCAGAGACTGTATCGAGGCTACAGTGAAAGCGGCGGCGCAACCACTTGCTGACGTAAGAGTGGATGCTGATGGAACGATGGCGTGCATGAAACCTGAATGTGGTGGAAGAATAGCAGGTCAAGAAATCACCCGTCTTGCACCAACTGCTTTGAATCATCTTTTGTTGATTGCGAAGATGAAGGCAGAAATGGAAGCAGCAGTTTGGGCGGAGAAAGAGATCCGAAGGCGCATAGCACGAGCTCTACGTGCAGGTGAACAGAAGAGTGACGCAGAGCATCATTTACTTCATATTCAAGAGAAGATCTTGAGCACATGTTGTCCGAATTGTAACGCTTATGTGAACGATTTTAAGGGGTGCTGTGCTGTAGAGTGTATTAATCGTGCTTGCGGTCATCACTTCTGCGCTTGGTGTCTTGGCTACAGTTCTCACGATGCAAATGTTTGTCATGATCATGTGAGAACCTGTTCAAGAAGACTTGGGCAGGATATATTTTACCCTGATTCATTTGAGCAGGTTCGTGAGGCGTGGCAGTTGCTCCGCGCAGAACGTCTGCGTGAGTACTGGAATGCACAAATTCAGGATAGAAATCTTCGACTCGTTCTGAAAGACTTATTGTCACCTTTGCTAACACCAGATATTGTTGGCGCAGATTTTAGATTGGAATAATTAAAAATAAACGAATCTCTGCAACTCTAAATCTGGCGATTTGTTTCCATTTCTTTACACCTCCTTGCAACCAATTTATATTTTGGGGCATCTGATCGCTGCTCCAATCTACCATCAGAGAGCCTGGGATACGCAACTTCCTCGCACACGCTCCCATCAATCTTTGGACACTACGACACGAAGGTTGTGGAGTTTTGCGCTTTTCTAATTTTGCACAAGGACTTCATTAAACGTAGGACCAGTGTAGTATCACAGACACAACACTTTCTCCGAAATCGTTACGTACTCTTTACAGGTAATTGCATATTAGCTTGTGTAGTAGAGTGTACATAGGTAGTCTGACAAGAAAATGGCGAACTCAGATGAAGTAATGAAGTGAAGCCTGTCGACGAAGGTGAAAGTAAAAAGGATGAGACTTGGTTCTTGATGTTCTAGGATGAATGTACCATGTTGAGGCAAAGAGTGTCGGGCTGTAGAGTTAGGTTAGTTTAAATTGAGGTAGGGTAAGGCACCTAGCTGAACATTACTTCGAAATAGGATATAATCTTTGTTTTAGTCTATGTAATATTACACAATAGAACATATATATAAGTAGCAAGCTCTGACCAAAAGCTTTTGCATTCCCACCACTGTAGGACGCTGTAATGAGTCTGCCAGGTTCTTCTGCTTATTTATACCCTCACAAAGTGGTTTCCTCCTTCACTTTCTTAAGCCATATATTCAGATCTACTACTAGCAATTAATCGACGGACTTTTATACAAAGAGCCATATATTTGCCACAAGTTGACCCAACCAATCTCCAAAAGGCAAAAGGCTACAGCTCTGCAATTTATTATTCAAAGTGCTTGTAGAATCAAACAGAGCAACGACACGCAAAGTGATGAGGAGAATTCAACCATGCATATGTGCTTGCTCAAAACGTACACCAAGATTTCTGATCCTGTATTGATCCGCAATGCCTGTGCAAGAGCACATCCGCCGCTCGAAGTAATCCCATTGTACGATAAATAGGTTAGCAAATAGTTTGCGCATTTTCCCATGCCAAAAATTTAATAGTGTCATCTATGCGCCTTGTAAAGACTTCAACGAGGCGTTTTCTGCCAAGGCTTTTGCAAGCTCATTGGTGTCTTCGTTGCCGATATTGTTGCATGATATACTAGTAAATAAAGAGCGACATATAGAGATTAGTCTTGGGTTAGTCAGGTGGAAAACCCAAAATCCCTTCACGGTAAAACTTACTCAAGGCTGAGCAGAGATCTATCTAATTTAAAAGCTCCTGCAATAACTTCTGCGTCCCTGGGCCCAGGCTCATCTCGGGAAAGGCTGCATGATGAACACATCAAAGACCATCCATGGGCTACTGTTAGTGATCCGTAGAATAACAAGGGGGCATCAAGTACTTACTTTAAATCTATTAGGACTGAGTTGAACTGAATGACTTCAGCAATCTTGATTGCTGATTCGGCCCCAAGCTCGTTGCTCCAAACACTGTTTTGAAAAGTAAGTAAAGGGCTATTGCACATTTCACGCTGGAGTTGAACTTACGCGAAAGACTGCAGCGTTGTATTATCACGCAATGCATTTGCAAGTGCGACTGCACTTTCAGCACAGACAGGGTCATCTGCAATGCTGAAAGTGGTAGAGTAAGCGCATATATTTCATAGGGCAAGTGAGTAGCCAATTTGAGGAATGCGAATCTTTGAATATACGATCGCCTTCTGCTTACCTCAGGGGTTTCAATGAAATATTCACTCGCAAGACGTCAGCAACTGCGCATAAGCCGCGCAGGCTGAGATCGTTGCTCCATAATCTAAAAAAGACCATATCAATACACGTTGATTAACACTTGGTTAACTGTCGCACAGTAGTGAGACACCTCAAAAGGGAACTCGGTTTAGTGTTTCCAGGGAGGCGTTCGCTTTTAGGGCATTTGCAAGCACACGCCCACCTTCTGGACCCATACTGATATGGGAGAGGCTATGATGTGATATTCCAATAAATTTAAAGTTAGCTTATTCTCGATGATACAAATCAATGAACCCGCTTTGGTTTGCTTAGATGAGACATCTACGTGCGAGAAAGAGAACGTACCATAGGCTTTTCAATAATTTTTCCTTTTCAAGAAGCGATGCAAGTTCTTGCATTTCCTCGACGTCAAGTTCCACAAATTGAAGACTGTTACCATAATTTTAGAGGAAGCTTTCCCTATCCGAAAATCCAAATTACAAGAAAAAAGGGAAAACGTACACTGCCTCTTCAGCACTTTTGTTATGAATAACCTCGAGGGCCTCTCCAAGCGAATTTACGCGGACCATTTTTAGTAGTCTTAGATATAGTTCCTCTTGTTGTTTGTACGCTATAGAGGCAGTTGTATCTGTTGCTATCGTGCAAAAGGTTGCCCTAGACGTTTTTGGAGGCGGATTCTCTGTAGTTGTTGCCTGATCTGCGCGCACAAGTTTTGCTTTCCTCTATGACGCGAACGGAGCTTAACGAAACCAGCAGATTTATCAGCCCTTCTCGGGTTTCTTTCTACGGGAGACGTATACCAGTCCATACACCAGTATATGCAAGGGGGGGGAGAAGGGGTTGACGACACAGGAATAGGGCTCGTTGCTATCTCAGTGTTTTGTCGACTGCCTGTTCTGCTCTAGCAAAAGTGTTTTGACTCCGTTTCTGTGCCTCCTTTGCTATTACTAGTTGCCTAGGTTAGCTGCTATTAGGACTACTACCTGGTATTTTTCATATCATGTTCCTTTTACATGTGAAGATCAACGATTTCATGGCTGAGTACATGTCGCTACTTATGATAGACTATCAAAGGCAATGTGACCTATTTTATGAGTTCCCACCTCCACCCAAGCAATTGTCAAGGGTTGGCGAAATTAAGATGCCTCTCTGCTTTTGATAGGTAGCGCTAAGAGTTTAGAATAGTTTTGCTTAGGTCAAGGCTCGAGTAAAGACATACTTAATTCTCAGAACATGCGTAGGATTAGTGACCTGTTTTATCGATGACATAGACACAATTCTGTTCTATAAAACATTCAGATCGTAAAGGCAACAGTGTTGGAAAGATACACTTATGTTATACTTCTTGCTTTCGCGTTTGCATGCTTTAGGTCTTGGAAGATGGAAATTACGAGAATGCATGATTTTGATTTCGATGAGTGATTACAAATATCACAATCTGCAAGACTGGATGTTACTTACACTCATCTCAAACTAATGAGACCGTTTTCTAATCTGAATTGGTAGTAGTCCACAGTGAATTGGATCCATACTTCTCAAACTGCTACTTCAAGCTCTGGAAAATACAATTTCTGTTTCCCATTGCGGCATTTACCACGAATGCTATGTTAGCTATTTTATTTAGCTCTCAGTTGTTGTGCAGCAACAAGAATGAGATTACTGCTGTTTCTCAAGATACCAATTCCAATCCAGTTTAGCTAATCTGATGCTCAGCAAGTTTTTCCAATTTTCGAGATGGAATTTTATTTAGGTCCCGTTTTTTATTACACGTCAAAAAATTAATTACATCAGATGACTTCAACTGAGTATATGGTATTTCCATCCTTGCATATAATATGTCATTCCAGACATGTACCCTCAGTGAAAGCAACCGAGAACGCGGGCGGAACATGATTCATAGTATAAACTTCTATTTTGAAGAACATACTACTCCAAGCTTGGATGGCTGCGTGCTATCCCAAATGCAAAGATTTCCATACTGACCCATTACTAGTGTACCTACATTATACTTTATATGAACATCCAGACTTGGAGGGGTGTACTTCACGCCTTTAAGAGTATAGTAGTAATATGGTTACCTGTACCTCTAGAGGTATCTACTACTAGTAGTGCAAGCTCGCTAGATCGCAGGTTTCAGATAAAACCCGCTGCAGCATATTAAAAACCGACTGAGGACAAGTGTGCCACCTAACCAAAAGCTGCTCACCATATTATTTTCTCCATATTCCTTGCCCCGTGCTTGTTTTATTTTGTACCAAGACATGTATGTTGCTCAGTGCTAGGCGAGTTCTTTTACCTGCGGTGATAATGCGTCAAGACCCTTATGTACCCCCTCTTCTGAAAAGCTTATCTTATTAGTAATATCCCATCCAAGCTTGGATAGGTGCAACACACAACTATATGCAGGCAAGACATGTATGTTGCTCAGTGCTAGGCGAGTTCTTTTACCTGCGGTGATAATGCGTCAAGACCCTTATGTACCCCCTCTTCTGAAAAGCTTATCTTAATAGTAATATCCCATCCAAGCTTGGATAGGTGCAACACACAACTATATGCAGGTTAGTTTGGTAGGACCTACATTAATTTTAATAATAAATAAAGTATTCAGCATCTGAGAGCCCTTGTTTTTTAAAGGAGAAAAGGAGAGAGAGTGAGAAAAGTGTCCCTCAGAGCGTCGGTGAAGGCATTATAGAATGACATCTATCCATTAAAATAAATCAAAAACCCCAATCCGCTTCGAATTAATATTAGGGTATATATTAGCCCTTTAATAAGGTCTTCTTTCTCTCTTTCTTTCTTTCTTTCTTTCTTTCATTCATTCACGAACTCGACATCAGAATCCCCGCGGTAACCCTAGGGTCAACGTACTATAAGCGCTTCGATTTGCCTCGATCCTCATTCTCTGCCAAGGATCACGAATTTTTTAGCACTCTTAAAGTAGAAAAGAAACCTATATAGTAGCATAATTAATACACTTTTTAATTTACTTCTGACATTGATTAAAAACAATCATATACATTTATTTCTTGCTTTACATTCATATATAACTAATATGTATGATACAGGATATTAAAAAATAAAATTTGAAAAAATAAAATTTGAAAAAAGCTCAGAGGTGACATAAAGGTGCTAGTACTAATACGTAGGTATCTAGGTACCTTCATTAAATACTACTTTTCTTTAGAAATTAAAAATAACCAATGTTAACACTTCTATAGGTATCATCTAGAGGAAGGTAAACTAAGGAGTATACTAGTAGGAAAACTCATAAGTAGGCCCAAAATCAGAGAAAGCTGATCGCAGAACTGGGAAAGAAAGCTCAGCAAATCCGAAACCAATCGAAGGTAGAGTCCTCAGGCAGACTTTCTCAGACGCGCACCGTCTCGGCCAACGACGACTGACTGTGCACGAACGCAAGCACTGCAAATAGTCGGCTCCCGAAGGACGAACAACAACGCCCGCATCTGCGATTGCAAGGTTTCCAAAGCAGCGTCAGAAACAATGTCACAAGCCCGTATTCAACAAGCCATAGACGGCCTTCAGCACGGTTACAACGAGCTCCAGTACGTTCAGGGCCCAGCGTTATTGCGAACTAGGCCTTAAACAGGTTGAAAGCTAATTTGTGCACTACATATGACTAACTTAGTGACTGTTTCGAGCTAACTGTGCAGGTTGCAAAACTTAGATATCACGGATGAGGATATTCATAAAATCATTCCTGCGATTACATCAAGTCGTGCGATCAAGTTCATAAAGTAAGTTTCTGCCAATGAATAACTTGTTACGAAGGCAAATGATCTTCTTACGAGGCGTTGACTCACATCTCATTATACACTTTGTTGTCTTAATTAGCTTGTCAGGTAATCGCATCACTGATGCTGGCGCAGCAAGCCTCTGCAATGCCCTGCGTTCGAACGCAGAGGCTTTCTTTGAGGTAATCAAGTAAGTCTATTGTACCTACCAACTGACTACTACATTTACAAAAACTAACAACAAATAATGATCGGATGAGTATAGCCTTAATAACAACATGATTGGTGATGCTGGTCTGCAATCTATAAGATCTGTTATTCCGCAACTGATGTTTCTAACAGAACTCCAGTACGTTCCTTCTATTGTCTTCGTAAAACTCATATGAACAGCTGCAGCTAACCAGGATATATTAAATGTAATTAATGATCTGCTTCAAAAAGACTGAATGGAAACAAGTACTCTGAAAGCGCAGCCCGAGAGCTGATTGACAGTATTGAGGAACATGGGATCTCACTGAGAACTGTCATGTAAGTTGAGCGCTTAGCCTATCCAACATTCGAATCTCAAACTAACTTGTGCAAGAATTGCGAGCGAGTCATAGACTAGATCTTGATCGTGTCAATCAGGATTTACAACAACGTTTAGAATCAATTATTCAGTTGAATAGTTACAGGAACAACAGCGAAGATGTTGTTGGGGAACGCATCAAACTATTACAAATAAGACAAATGCTGCGAGGACAAACGTGCGCCCTCGCATCGAAACCAGGAGAAACGTCGGGACGTACGCGTACGTGCGTAATCTGTCTTACACAATCAGATGACTCTTGCTCTCTGACGTGTTGTCGAGGCCATCGCACATGCGGGGACTGCGTTGGACATGCTTTACGTGTTGCAAACCAGCCTGGTACACATGTTGAGTTTGACTTCCATGGCAGCATGCGCTGTTTGGGAGAAATGTGTCAGGAGAGACTACCAAAGAATAGAATTGTCATGGTGTTGCCTCGTGAGAATCTGTTGACTTTCATAGATCTGACTGTATCTCTTGCCGTTGACGATGCAGAGCAGCGCTCGCATGCCTTGCAAAGACAAACTTTTGATGAGGTTCAAAGATCCCATGCGACTACCCTCAGATTAGCCGAACAATTACGTCAGCATATAATACCTCATACAGGATTTCTGGCGGGACTTGGTGACGGTAGATACGACCATGGGGATGGACTTGCCATGCATCTTGGCATAGAAGCGCGCAGAAGACGTCCTATGCATATGAACGAACGTGACAGAACAAACAACCACTATCGCAGATATCAACAAGATCGCCGCAACATTACTTTGGAAGATCAACAACCCTCCACTCTGGATGAACATGTCCATTACATCGAGAATCGTATGCTTTGCATATTTTGTCCTCGATGCGGACTTGTTTTCGATGAATTTTCTGGGTGTCCTGCCATTACATGTGTGTGCGGTTGTGAGTTTTGTGCCTGGTGTCTCGCAATTCCAGATAGTCCTATTCATATGCACACGGGAATGTGCGGCGGTCGGCACTCTACACGTCGAGATAATATGCTTGGTATGTTCGATACCATTCAGGGAGAACGTGAAATGGTCAAGGCTGCTTGGCAGAAGCTTCGTGCAAATCGCTTGCGCAACTACTGGGAATCAAGTGTTTCTGAGAGCATTCGGGACAGCCTCTTAGAAAGGATTACTCCACTGCTCACAGAAGATCTCGTGGGACCTAATTTCAGCTTTTCGCAACCACTGTCTTTGCTCGATGGCGCTCAAGATTTACAACCAGCTGAATCCCTCTTTTCTGCAGGAACTCGTAACCGCACCACTTTAACGCGTGTGACGCCTATAGTTAGACGCGTTGGAAATAAAAGAAGGCAGCCGAATTTCCCCCGCGCTCAATCTGAAACTGATAGACCTCGATCTGCTACTGATACAGTAGCTGGCGCCAGTACTTCTTCTCGCTTTGCTGAAGCTGCTCTGCGTCGTAGATCTGCGCGTCTAACTGCCCTCCGTCGACTTCAGAATAGCAATAGCAGTAATGATTCATCTCAGAGGAAGGGTGGAGAACTTTGAAGTGATCTCATTTGTCACGTTTATTTTCATTCAAGGCAATCCTTTGAGTCATGAGGTAACCATCTAAAGTTAAAACACAGGCGACATCCATGCATTGGTATTACCGTAGACCTAGATAAGATTTTATAGAGATTACATATTATGTTTGCTACTTTTAAGTTCTTGAAATGAGAAAAGAAAACGACCTACATATACTGCAGGAACAGAAAATAGAGTGAAACGAAAATACCAAGGTACTCCAAATTCAAACACTGGCCTCCCCCTCCGTATTCGTTGAACATTTAGACTAAATTCATGTCTATAACCCCTATAAAACTAGGTCGGCACTTGGAGAAGCGTGGTTCTTTCTTATAGTGTTTCTTTCAGAGTTACTACTAGAAATTTAAATTTAACTTCCTCGTAATAACTCTCTCCAAAACAAACATCGGATCATCGAGTTTGTGAATTCGATGTTGAGAGTTATTCCATGGAGCTATAAGCCAGCTCTTTATTTAGTATAAAGGGAGTTCAGACTTGGCCAGTAGAATTCCCACTCAGAGACCGAGAAGTGGTGAGTTAAATTTGATGCTACCACTTCGGTCAAATCTTCAGAAATCATAATAAACTCTTTTCTAAATCTTATTTAAAGAAATTGCGGAGGATGTAACTAGAGCTCGAGTTGCTGGGAGAACTCGCCATTCCTAATGCCTGATATTCTGGTGTATTTTCCTCCTCTATTTGATCAATTTATCAATATGTTGTAAATAAAGATCAAGGAGGTGAGCAGAGTAGTTCATCATCAGGAAGAATCATTTTTTCTCGAGCCAGCAGCCTTGTACACGTCAAATCACGAGGGGACTGTGGTCAAAATATTATTTGGACACCTCTGGCGCAGTGTAATTTCTCGGAATAGGGAGAAGGTGGATTGGACATGGGTTGAGGGTAAGCCATATTATAGGGTCTTCTTGAAAGTCTGGACCAGGCTGGTGTTCGAAATTGAAACTCTGTAATAGCTTGACAAGGGCAAGCTTGAGCTCAAGATTGGCTGCTAAGCTTCGCCCGATGCAATTTCGCGCACCAAGACTGAAAGGTAAGAATGCAAAGTGCCGACCGAGCACAGCAACTTCAGTTTTGAGTGGCAAGTTATCCTTTTCGAGACGAGAAATCCATCTTTCTGGAACAAATTCGTTAGCGCGATCATACATGGCCGGATCACGTTGAGTAAGGTTAGGAAATACAACCACTTCGACACCCTTGGGAATTTCATAGCCCCCAATATTGATATCTTCCAAGGGACGGCGTGTAAATGCTGCTGGTGGATGTAGCCGCATGACTTCAATGAGCACAGCATCCATGAATGTAAGTTTTTGCAAATCATCGAACTCTGGGTTTGCAGATGGGTTTGTGGTCCCTAGAACTTGTTCAAACTCTTCACGAAGACGGGCAACATACGTCTGATCATTGACGGCAAGCTGGTAAAGTGTCATGGTTAGTACATTTGCAGTAGTATCATGCCCCGCAAAGAGCATTGTTTGAATATTATCTACTACTTGTTGTTCAGAAAGCCTATGATCGGTCCCCGGTACAGCTGTAGATAGCATAACATCGAGCAAATCTCGCGGTGAGGTAGATTCCACTAATCCAATATCTTCTTGTATTCTAGTAAGCTGACGCAGTTTCACAATTTCTCGCACATGATGATTGAGCTTGCGCATTGCTTCGTCGAAGTCAATGTTCATTTGTAGCGGAAGCCTACTAAGAAGTTGCAAAGGGGGCATTGTTGCACGGTAGTTCAGTGTACTCAGAATCGTCTGGAAGCAGTTGTACAGAGGCGCATCGTTTGTAGTTGGTGCTGCAACAGAGTTGAAGTCATAGGAAAATGCGAATTTACCTAGTACATCCATGGTAAGCTTGAGAGTTTCCTCTGAGGCTTCGAATGTTTCTTTTCGGGCAGCAACCTGGGAGAGTTTATTTACAAATTGTTGCACCGATTCAGTGGCAGCCTCGAGTGCATTACGAAGAAGCTCATCCTTAAATCCGTGCTCTAAAATTAGTCTCTGTTCGTGCCACTCCTGGCCCGACGTAGCAAGAATGCTGCGACCAATTAGTGGAGCGCTGGCTTCGTATGCTTGGCCTTTAACACACTTGTCAAGATTCTTTGCAGAGAGAAGTTCACGGACTTCTTGTGGACCATGGACCACTACCAAATTAAGCATATTAGGTATCTTTGTAGCAATGCGCGAATTAAGCATCCATACATTCAACACGCCCTTTGCTCGAAGTTCTGGGTCTCGCTCAAGCCTACGTCGCAACCCACCAAGTAGATTTCTCCGAAAGCTGTCTAGAGACACACGCATGGTCGAACTGCCCTGCAAGAATTCTTTGCTGGCCGGCCATCCAAAGATTAGAGCTTCCTGGTTCGGATCAGACCCTAACGATGGCAATCGCTTAAGCATGCGATGAGTACGAACCAGAAATATCAGATAACAAACGGCTTTGCTCAGAACCCAAAATCCTGCGCATCCTAGGATCACTCTGGCTGCCAATCGCCTTGGCATCTTCGTCATCTTTCTAGCGTACCTGGTGCAATCCCTTTCCGCTCTTGTATTCCTGCAAGGCCTCTCTCCGCATTGATGATTTGCTGCCCCTGCCCAGTTGCTTTCTAAAGGGTCTTTGCAGGCATCACTCAACAGAGTCTACGTCAGATTGCGTTCAACGAACCGAGTGTTTATCAACTGAAAGCTACTCCAGGGTAAGTGACGGTCTGAGATCTCTCCCCAGCCATCTATGATAGACTTGAAAAACACAAAGTTGCAGGTATCTATCTCGACGCTACCTAGTCGTAAACCTTTCGTTTTACTGATAATATCTGGGCTCTTTACCGGTACGGAGTCTAAGCTGCTAGGTAAGTAAATACCTACGTACCTACCCACGTACTTCCCTCTTTCCTAATGTGATCATGACATCAAGTGTCGATTGATTTCAGGTGGTCTTCACTCATCTCCTTCAGAACGAAGCAAGCTGTTGTTAAGTAATATCAAACGGATCAGACACGAATTCAAGCTTTGCTGGTTTATAAAAGTATGTATGAAAGTAGGTAATTCCGTACTTATAGATTATATATACTAGTCAAGCTGCGAGTTCAGTAAAGTAGAGCTAAATTAATATCCTTTGCCGCTCAGTTCAATCCAAGGTAGCATAACAATTGCGTAAAGGCTTGATATTATTGACGACTGTGGACTCAAAAGCTCGCCAGAATTGATTGCAAACTTCAAAAGGACTTCTCTCAAATACGAACAGACCCTCAAAGTTGATTGCCAAAGAGTGTGTAGGGTTTGGGAACCTGTATACATGTGAGCATAAGAGCTCTGCCATGTGTTCTTTCGTAGGAAGCGGCACATGTGCTTCACAGCTGCTAGAATAGTTCATTTTTTGCAGATCAATCATGGTTCACGCACGGTACTTCCATAAATGAAAGCAGTTCTATTCCACAATAACATAAACAACAAAAATTCTAATCTAGCTCAACATGAAGTTCGCCTCGAGGATGAAGAGTACCAAAGTGTAACGCTTGCCAATCAATGCAAAATCATGCGACAACGGTAGTAGCTTGTTTCCGTGAAGAGTATAATATAAGTCTGATCATTTGATTGAATAAGCTATATGTACTATCAAAGGCATAGATATGCCTTTGATACCTAGTATCTACTTACTGAAAGAAAGAATAGAAAGAAAAGGTAGAAAAGAAAGCGTTGAGAATGCAAGAAAGGAAAAGAAAGAAAAAAGAAAATGCAACGATCTTGAAAGATTTTCATCTTTTTGTATCAGGTTGAACAATAATTCGAAGCTCTTTCTCGGCACAATACTTTGTTTGGGATGGCCTTAAACGAATTAAAAAGCGTGCCGGGATTGCGGATATGATATCGATGTGCAGGATTCGCTAGCGACGGTAGGTGGGTAGGTAGGTAGGTACCAAATGCGAGAATGATGTATTACTTGAATGCCACAAAGGCGCTCGGTCAAGAACTGCCGAGAACGAGTTTACCAACGTTCTAAAGGTTCCAATATAGAAAAATTGTTGAAACATTTGACGTTCAAGTTTGCTGACGGTTTCCTTTAGCCCAGTGGGTTCCTGCTGAGATAGAGTCGAATAATGAATCATCTCCAGACATTAAAGACCGTGCTTTTAGGCGCAACAACTTTCTGGTGTGAAGCCTCGGAATTATTGCTTGAGTTTGTCCTGTTCAACCTGTCCATTTTTCACAATCAGGACGTGCTGTAGGTTTCCCAACATGGTGATTGAGTCGTAGCACAGCTGCCAATTGAGTGATTTTCGTATGGTCGTACAAAGGACATATTTCTTTTCCCGTTGGTTTACGAACAACCAGAATACCTGACACTCCTACTAATCCTTTGGGCACGGATAGAAACTCGAATTAAAACAATCCCTTAAAGTAGGTATCTAGTTTAATTTTGCAACCAGGTGCTCTCGAGGTTCTTGATCAGCTCATTATCATTGAAGTGTCTCTGTCACCTCCAAATATCCTTGTCCGCATCCTTCAATCACCAATCAACGATGACTTACAATTCACCATAGAGGTCCTACCCTTTATCAATTTTCTGTGGTTACTCACGTAGCCGAGCGACTCAAACTTCAATCTTGTGACCCTGTTTTTGTACTCCTTATTAATGCTGCATACAGCAACCTACTATGAATCCCGACACCCGCCTGCTTTCCAGAGCAAAGTCCCCAGCTTGAAGACATCTTCATCCTGGCTGATGATGGCTCCGTGGCCTGGTAACAAGTACAACCTAACCGGCACGAGCAAGTTGAACTCCGGTTTGTATGTCCCTACTAAGTAAGGTAGGGGCGTAGCTAGATAAATACCACCTACCTATATACCTCTACTAGTAGTAGCTTAAGTTGCCGTGAATTGGCTTGTTTCGAGACTTTTTACTTTTGTAAAAGCTGACTTTTAAAATGCTCAGGTTGATTGCTCCATCATAGTAAGTACCTACTTAGGTACTTGAACATGCAAGAGCTAAGTGTGAGATTGAGTGTGTGCAGCGACAGCGAAAGCAAATCTACTCTTGATGGCATCTGCTCCTTTTCTAAGAAGAGCCCCGCCAATAGCAAAATAAGCAGGTCGGAAGACATCCACATGATCGTTCTTGTCGACTGCCTAGGTACTTGATACCTTGTTCTTGTATTGTCTTCATCAGTGCAGCAAAATTCAAGCAAAGAGGCCCTTCTCAATGACATGAATTATAAGGTTGTCGATGATGACATGCATGCACGCAATAATGTCTAGCGAGGTGAGCAGCGTACACGTGCTATCGTCCGAACATGAAGAGGGCTTTTGATCATCTCTCCTTAAGCCTAACTTGTTTGAAAGTTCAGGCTGAGGGCTAAGCTTGATACCCCTACCTATCGAGTTGTCTTCTTCAACTGAAGGTACTTTGATAAGAATTTACTCGTTTTTTATTCTGTACCTTGGATTGTTCGATTGCGGTGCATCGGAGTTTCTGTGTGTAGCTTAGCTCTGTCAGGCCAGCTCTGCACGAATGGGCAAGAGATATAACTAGATGCTTGCGAAAGATTAAGATCAAGGTCAAGGTCAAGGTCAAGGTCAAGATCAAGATCAAGATCAAGATCAAGATTAAATCCTAGGTATATTATATTATCCTGAGATAGTGAGAAACAGAATATCTAGCTTGATTACATCTCGTCAACATCTCTGTGCCGCCAAATGTACTTTGGAGAACGTTTAACATTCAATTTTATCCAAAGGGAATCAATACCGACAAACTCACTGCTCGTGGCAGGATACATGGCAGGCTGGAGTGGAACCTTGCAGCTGCCTCCTTTCTTTAGATCGGCACTCTCGCGTATTTGCTGTGGACTGGTTTCCCTCCCTTGATGGTTCTTGGCGCCGCGTCAAATCGCGATTCTTATCATTCATTCTTTTCTCACAACTTCTCACAACTAACTACATACTATTGCTACTCCACACCCTTAGCAGAATCAGTAGATACTACCTAATAATACCGAAAACTACTTATTCGAAGCCCAACCATCATCCTAATAATAACATGAGGTACCCAACACTTTTCTAAACTTCTTTTTAATTAAAGTTTAAAATATTGATTAAAAAAAGTAGATATCATCATTGCTTAGAAATGAGGGACGAGAACTCTCAAAAAGAAAGAAAGAGCTTGAAAGTAAGAAAACAAATTTTTAAAAAAAGAAAAGAGGAGAGGTCGCCCCACCACTCCTAATATTTATGTTATATAGAGTTTATAGGATATGACATGGAAATGCGTTGCGCAGTCACCAGTTAGTAATCGGAAAGCGGCGTTTGTTGGAGTCTCCCGGGTCAGTTTTTTTCGTTTTCTATTAATTTTTAATTTTTTTGTCTTTTTCTGCAAATAAATCCGAGCGCTGCGTTGGTCCAAATATTTGATCAGTAACCCATCCACACCAATTGTAGGTACACTCAATTAAAGGCGCTCATACAGATCCCAGCACAGATCAGAGCCAACCTTAGAAAATGAGTCTTTTCAGGAAAACCACCACATTTCATCAACAGACTTTGCGATTTTTTACATCATTAAAATATAAAATAAAAAAATATTAATCGTTGGTGTTGTTACTATTATTATTAGTTGATAAACAAATGAAAACGATAGGTGCCTCTCCGCTTTCCTTCTTCTAACCCAGAACGGCTCGTCGATCACCAATCGACGATGACCGAGCTTTAAATGGGTGCGGGCTTTAAGGATCGTATTTCAAGCGTGCCAGGGGACTCAGTGGCAATCAGATGCGCGATTATAGCCCTCGTAATCGCACGGTCCATACATAGTTTGGTGTCTTTAAAGATGCGGAGGCAGTTCTTTTGGGTTCTGCTCGACGCCCTTATTCCCTTTACTTCTGAAATAAAATTTATTCTCACAGTTTGTTTTTCATAAATTAATCTCAATTAATTACTACTAGAGTAAGAAAAGGCAGCTGAGAGCTTTTCTACTGCTACTTTCGTTTCACACTATAGGATTTTATAGGTTCATGTAAATTATAGGTACCCAGGCAGGCATGTAAAAGCTGAGTTGCAAACGGGAATGGCAAATATGCAGACGGACTTGAACCCAATCCGTCTGAGGTCGTGATCTTTCTGCACGGACCCTCCCAATCTCGCGATTGAGGTGCAGCAGCGCAAGCTTTTGCGGGTTTCTTTCAATCACCTTTTTCTCATTAAATCTTCAACCTATGACGACGAAACCTGAACGTTCTTTAGAGAATTTTAAACTTAAAAATATAAATTACAGCGCATGATACCTATGGAAAAAGAAAGAGAAAAGAGAAAAACGCGCGCAGCGATGATAAACTTCACGCTGCTTAGGCACCTCAGAGAACCGCGTTGTGCGCAGCTTCTCAGTAATCGCTCGGGAGAATGGCTGAGAGGCTGTCGCTGAGCCGCCTTTGCGTCGCAGACAGAGACCACCTCTTCAGGCCTCTCTCTCGGCCTCTCTCTCTTTCTGCCTTTCTCTTTGCCTCCATGGATCGAGGAGGCTGCTCGATCGCCCGCTCCTTTCATCTCTTCTATTACCTCGTTCTCTTTCCCTTCGTTCTCCGTAGTGTTATATAATCAAATAACCCTTCAAACAAAGCTTTTTCTCATCTTTTCTTTTTTTGGAGAAACACTACGCAATAATAAGAAACTGCTAGCGGATACTAGCAGTAGTATTTGCTTTTGTTTTGTTTAGGTGCTCTTGCTAATGTCTACCTATGTATATAGGTAGTGTGAGTCATCAATTCATAGAAAAGGTGAAAGAAGTGCAGACCGACAGGGACACTGAGCACTGGTCTGGTGGAGAGAGTGGCCAGTGGAGAGTAGAGGGGACAGCTCTGCCTTTTCTGGGCCTTTTGGTGAGATTGGATGTGAAAGCGAAGGAAGGAAAAGAGAGAGGAGAAAAGAAAAGATGGGCGCTAAAGAGAGGCAGCCAAATTGAATAATCCACTCTTTTCCTTCCTTCATTTTTTCGTTCCTTCAGAGGATTCTCTGGTTTGGCTATTCTTGTAGATGAATTGATGAACCTTGCATTCGATATGATAGAATCGGCATGGTTTCCTTTGCTTGCCTAATTCCCTTCAGGCTTCTAAATTAAAGCTAGTTTTGTTTTTGAACTACATCAATCAATCAATCAATCAATCAATCAATCAATCAATCAATCAATCAATCAATCAATCAATCAATCAATCAATCAATCAATCAATCAATCAATCAATCAATCAATCAATCAATCAATCAATCAATCAATCAATCAATCAATCAATCAATCAATCAATCAATCAATCAATCAATCAATCAATCAATCAATTAATTAATCAATCAATCAATCAATCAATCAATCAATCAATCAATCAATCAATCAATCAATCAATCAATCAATCAATTAATCAATCAATCAATCAATCAATCGAGTCTTCAAGTTTTCAAGAAAGGAGTCAAAAATAAAGACGCTTTATATCTTTCGAAGGCCAAGGCGAAAGAAGGAAATGAAGATAAAGAAGGGGGGCAAAAGAAGAGATTGCAATACACCATCAAACAACCTGACCCAACAAACCCCTCAACCAACTTTTGTAGTGTTACGCAGTCAGATCAAATGAAAATTCTGAAAACCTCCCTGTAACTACAAGACCCAGCAATAAACTCGGCTCGAAGGGCCTATCCCAAACAGCCAGCAGCGAGCGAGCGAGTAAAGAAAAGCAAAGCAAGCCAGCCTGACAAACTCAAGGCCACAGAAAGTCTAAAAATTGTATTCACTATCTTCGCTCACTCGCTCATCCGTATTCATCCATATCCATATTCAAATCCATATTCATTCATTCATTTATATATTTATTATATCCGTATTCATCCATATCCATATTCATATCCATATTCAATTCATATTCATATCCATGTCTATATTGATTGATTGATTGATTGATCGATTGACTCATTCATTCATTCATTCATTCATTCATTTTTTCAACAGCATATCTTTCCCTTTGCCAACTCCTACTACTACTGCTCAAGTCTTATTCTTCATAAGACAGCGCCTTTTGTGTCTACGTGAACCTAGCGCACGCGTGAGCCGCAATCAAAGAGGACCTTAACGTCGCTTTTGTATGTTTGTTTGTTTGTCTGTTCGTTCGTTCGTTCAAGTGTCTCAAATGAGCAAACAAAGAACAGTATTGTTCATGGGTTTGTTTTTTTCAATATAGTATAGTAGGCAATTGAGTTCTTTCAACAGCAAATTACATTTGCCCCTATTTTTGTTTCCTCTTCTAATCCCTAGTTTCGTTCTGCTCATAAATCCCTCCTTTCCTTTGCGTGGACTGCTTTTCTTTTTTTCTTTTCTTTTCTTTTCTTTTCTTTTCTTTTCTTTTCTTTTCTTTTCTTTTCTTCTCTTTTCTTTTCTTTTCTTCTCTTTTCAATCAAGTGCTGTTTATACTGATTAGCATAGCATATAAAGCCTGCGCGCGATGCCTTCCTTCGACGGGTTTGCGCCGCCTTTGCAGGGTTTCTTGAGGCCAAAAGCCGCGGAAAGAAGTGATGGAATGGAATGGAAAGGAATGGAGTGTATATTCATACGCACATCGACAGAACAGCGCGGCGGCGTGTCTCATCCACGACTTATTAATTCGCGAGGGGTGAAAGCAGGAGGGAATGCGGATCGTCTACCGGTAACAATGCAGTGAAGAAGCTTGGCACGAAGGTGAAGACCAGGCAACGAGAAAAGGAGGACAGAGAAAAGAAAAGAAAGAAAAAGAAAAGAAAGAAAAAGAACAGAAGACAGGCGATGGTCTACGCGGGAAAGAACGGGAAAGAGGGCGAGAGAACGCGGTGCTAAAGTGCTGTTCTATGGCTTAGAAGTTAAAATAAAAGAAAGATGAGAACTTGAAGAAAGAAAAGAGAGAAAAGGAAAATTGCAAAAGAGCTAGAACTCGAGAGAACTAAAGACAGCAGAAGCGTGTGGCGCTGCAGATCAAGCGAGCTTTGGGGCATCCTGGCCACGGAACACTGTGCCGGGTGTAGCGCTTACGAGGGCACATGAATCACAGTCGATGCAGGAAGGCGGAGGCTCCAGCGAAACCACCAAAGAAATAAGTCGCACATAGCGAAGAAACTGACTCTGTATTTCATTCAAGTTTCCCTTTTTCCCTCGGCTGTGAACTTCTTACTTTAAAAAAACAAAAAACATTATTTAACTTTTTTTCTTTTCTTTTTTAAATTAAAGGTAACGCAGGAATCACAAAAAGAAACAAAAAACAAAAGTTGGTCGTTGCCATGCGCGAACAGTGTCGCGATAACGCAGTAGCAAAACTCACACGGAGCCGGCAAAAGGCTGGAGATAGTGGAAGCAGACGGGAAAAGCGCCATAAGCTGCGCAGGCACGCGTTTTGAAGACAGTGCGCCACATCTTTCGGCGGGCCCCAAAGGAACACGGCGACCTCTCTTCTGGTTTTCTTGTAATCAAATCCCACACAAAGTTTAAAGTTTAAAGAGAAGGGGTCAACCATGTGCAGTAGATAGATCTTAGGAGACTGGTAGCGATGTCTGATTTGTTTGATCATTTATCAGCACTACAAAAAACTAACTTCTTTTTATTTATTATTTATTTATTTATTTATTTATTTATTTATTTATTTATTTAAAATTAAATTAAAAGAAAGCATTAAAAAGAAATGCTTTCACTTGAGTGGAAGAAAAGGAAGAAGAGGAGGAGGGAGAAGGAGGAGGAGGGCGCAGAGGAGGAGAATTGCAGAAGCAAATCCGAATTACAGAACTCGAACGCAGCCAGTTTCCTTGCAGGCTGAGGTGTTTGCTGTGAGCAAGCAATCAGGCAAGCAAACAGGGAAGCAGGGATTGAAGCAGGCAAGAGGGCAATCATGATGGCCTTCAAGATGAGTGCGAACCTGTCTCGCCGTGGCGCCATGGCGGGACCCGTCGCCTTCAAGCTGGCGACCCGCAGCGTGACCACCTCGACCTTTGAGCTCTTCAAGATTGGTGTGGGCCCCTCTTCTTCGCACACCGTTGGCCCCATGAAGGCCTGTAACGACTTCGTGGATGAGCTCCGCAAGAAGGACCTCATGGACAAGGTTGACCGCGTCCAGGTTGACCTCTTCGGTTCCCTCTCTCTCACCGGAAAGGGCCACGCCACCGACCAGGCCTGCCTCCTTGGTCTTTCCGGCGTAGCCCCCGACAGAGTCGAGAACGCTGTTGAGATCTTGCACTCGATCTCCCGCGATCGTATGCTCCACCTCGGAGGTGAGAAGTTCATCTCCTTTGAGGAGCGCGAGGAGCTCACCTGGAGCTTTGACCGCAAGAAGGAGCACTCCAACGCCATGACTGTCAAGGCCTTCGGTGACTCTGGCAAAACTCTTCTCTTCGAGGAGACTTACTTCAGCATCGGAGGTGGTTTCATCCGTACTCTGCACGAGATGCATGCCACAAAGGCTGAGCTCGCTCAGGAGAAGGAGGCTCACCTCCTCGACCTTCACTTCAAGAACATGAAGGAACTCCTCGTAATCTGCGCCAACAAGCAGATGGACATTGCCGAGGTCATGCGCCACAACGAGCTCCACAAGGGATTCACCGAGGACGAGGTCAATGCCAAGCTCGACCGCATCTGGGGTGTCATGAACGGCTGCATTGAGCGCGGACTCACCTCCACCGAGCCCATGCTCCCCGGTCGCCTTGAAGTCAAGCGCCGTGCTCCCAAGCTCTACCAGAAGGAGAAGCACTTTGCTCGCAGCAACTCCCTTCCATCCCACGAGGACTCCTTCCTCCCTCTGCTCAACGGCATGTCCAAGCTCTCCATGTATGCCATCGCCGTCAACGAGGAGAACGCTGGTGGATGGTCGCAGATCGTCACTGCACCCACCAACGGTGCCAGTGGTATCATCCCCGCTTGCATCAAGCACCTCATTACTGACCTCCTCAACCCGCGCACTGTGCGCCAGCTCAAGCACCTCTACCCGTCTTACGAGGAAGCTGTCGTCCTTGCCCCTCGTCGCTTCCTTCTGACCGCAGCTGCCATTGGCGCCCTCTTCAAGCAAAACGCCTCCATCTCCGGAGCTGAGGCTGGCTGCCAGGGTGAGGTTGGTGTCGCTAGCTCCATGGCTGCTGCTGGTCTTGCTGCTTGCCTTGGCGGATCTCCCGGTCAGGTCGAGAACGCTGCTGAGATTGCCATGGAGCACTCTCTTGGTCTCACCTGCGACCCCATCGATGGTCTCGTCCAGATCCCCTGCATTGAGCGTAACGCCATGGGTGCCACCAAGGCCATGAACGCTGCTGCCCTCGCCATCGTCTCTGCCGAGGAGAGCCACCACATTTCTTTTGATACCGTAGTCGAGGTCATGCGCCAGATCGGCAATGACATGAAGGAGGAGTACAAGGAGACAGCGCTTGGTGGTCTTGCGCTGGCCAACAAGATTACGCGCTCCTCCCCGGCCTGCTGAATCTCGTCTTTTCTTTCTCACGCAAGTATGCGCTTCTCATGTCCTGTACTCTCGGTTAGATGCTAAATTGTCCCTTACACTACTCTTTGGTATATGCATTCCTTACACTGACTTCGACCCTGACTTCTCTTCACCCTCTCATCCCCTTCCACTTCCCACCACGCCCATGACTTTGGCACATTTTTGATGTTGTCGATGATCGTTGTTGTTGTAGTTGTTCATTCTCTTTTTTTCTTTTTCTTTTTCTTTTTTCGGTCCGTCTCATCAAAAATATCCAGATTTATCTACTTTTGCTTGGTTCTACAATAGCATCCCTTTACTTGGTGTCTGCGTTTTGCTTGAATTCGTAGTCAGTTGAAAGTTCCTTAACTTGTTCAAGTTTACAAATCGTTATTCTCACCTTGCATAGCAATCAACACTTGTGTCTAAAGCATAGCATTTTTGCAATCCTCAACCTGAGGCTGGATAACATCTGCCCAAACTGGTAATACGAAAGATAATTTACAGAGTATTTTATAGGTACACTGCAGGTTTCAGCCTTGCGAATTGCGCAAAAACGCAATGCTTTGACTTGAGCTTTCGCTCAGAGTAAAGCTGCCGAGGAAAGCTTTTGACTGGTCAAAGTAGCCCACTTATAGAGCCAAAAGTAGTCAATCGCCATAATGGTGTCATGAGGAGTCCATGCGTATTTGTTGTTTCCTTGTCGACGTCCTTATGCTGCTCCCAAGATTAAACGGAGGTATTAGGCATTTTCTAGTTGCTCTTTTACATACATCGTAGGACGATACCTTCATTGACTCAGTTACACGACAGAAATTGGATTTGTTGACTGCTTCATAACGTTATCTAAATCCTGGCGGGATGATTATCTAAGTAAAATGTGAACGTTGAGCAGTAGCTCTAAAATAAAGAGGTCGCGTTTGACCCTGTTCCTGTTCTATGTAAGTAATGAGTTCAGAAAATGAGAACTGCATTTATAGAACTATTAAGATACTTGAGCATATAGTAAGGAAAAAGAAAAACAATACTATGCTACTACTACATAGCTTTGAATGTTTTTAGTAAAGAAATAGACAAGTCCATTCATCTGCCGTGCAAATAATATCTATATAACTGGTTATGGTCTTTGATAGCAAAGCTCTCCAATGCTCTATATATTTAATCTTAATGGAATGTTACAGAAAGTCGAAGGAGCAAAAGAAAAGAAAAAAATAAAGGGAAAAAATAAATCCTCAATTACTTCGATCGGGCGTCGATCCCAAGACTTGCAGGGTGTAAACCTACCACTCTACCAACTGAGTTATCGAAGCATCTGACAGATGTTATTGCGTCTGGC
This sequence comes from Schizochytrium sp. TIO01, assembly GCA_004764695.1. Lineage (NCBI taxonomy): Eukaryota > Bigyra > Thraustochytrida > Thraustochytriidae > Schizochytrium > Schizochytrium sp. TIO01. The sequence continues at coordinate 14,311 of SMSO01000015.1, read as the reverse complement.
TCCACTGGTTAATACATTTCAGGTCTCAAGATCTCAATGCCAAAAACAAAGTCACTCAGAGAGTAGCATAATTTTGGTAGTGTAGTGGAAGCCTCACTTCATTTGTCTTTTTCATAGAAAAAAAAAAAAAAAAAAAAAAAAAGAGCGAAAAGGGAAAAAATTGAAGTATCTGCACCAAAAAAAGAAAGGGAAAAAGAAAAAAATAAACCTATCATTTACTTCGATCGGGCGTCGATCCCAAGACTTGCAGGGTGTAAACCTACCACTCTACCAACTGAGTTATCGAAGCACTTGAGATGTTTGGGGCAGTAACTTCATTTCTTTTCTCTTTTTTCATAGGAAGAAAGAAAAAAAAGAGGGAAAAAATTGAGCAAAAAGAAAGGAGAAAAAAATAATCCTGTCATTTACTTCGATCGGGCGTCGATCCCAAGACTTGCAGGGTGTAAACCTACCACTCTACCAACTGAGTTATCGAAGCACATGAGATGATTATAGAGTAGCTACGCAAGTATATAAACCACAAAGATTACTAATTTGAAGGACAGACTGGACATGAAACAGACGTCAGAGCGTTTTGCAGCAGCGTGTTTGGTTTGATTATTTATTCTGCAAGGCTTTGCTGCAGGGGTTATAAAAAAATAATAAAAAAATATCAAGAAAATGACTTCATTGTGTACATATTGTAAGCGAAATATGCATGTTGATAAGAAACCTTGGACTTGCGTTGCTTGATAGGGATAAATGCTGACTTGCTAGAAATCGCAAAATAAACATCGTTAAATTCGGCTCGAAGTTTGCTATGTTACTCATATCATAAGAACCCACAGGAAAGTAGAGCAGCATGTAGCGGCCAAGCATCTTTGACAACCGAACCAAATCTAAAGCAAAGATGAAATATACTCGAATTTGACATAGAATACTACGGTCCCTCAGTACGGACAGACGCAAGTTTTACAAACGTCCAATGAAGACACCTGCGATCATGCCAACAGCAAGGCTAGAAGCAGCCACCATAAGCCAGGACGGATCCTTACTTGGGGAGACTGGCGCAGTATCCCAAACATCATTCTCTGCCCAAGACTTGATCAAGTGATGTGCAATTGCCCAGTCCGGTGGTACTACGGCCTTATATTCCGGGTTGCCCATGGCGCCGGGTACGTGTGAAAGGCGCAAAAGCTCGAGAGCTTCAGCTCGCGTGAACCAGCGAACATCGGCCATCTCCTTTTCATCCATGTTGATGTCTTCACAAGAAGCACGAGCGATGCAACCGACCATAAGCTCGCAGTGACCTGCAGCTCCGATGGGCCACGGCTGTGTACCTACAATTTGGACTTCATCCCCAACAAGCACACCGCTCTCTTCAAAAACCTCGCGGCGACAGGCAGCCTCCACGGACTCAGCCTGCTCTACAAAGCCTGCCAAACAAGAGTACATGTTGCCACCTCCACGGCGGCGAGTCTTACCAAGAAGGCAACGCTCTCCGTCCTTGGATTGGACCAGCATGATTGCCACCGGGTCTGTACGAGGGTAAAAAACTGCATTTCGGCGGTCCTCCTGGGACCAGTCTCGGCGGCGATGACCACATCCGATGGGTGCAGTAGCTGCGCCCGTCCGAGGTGAGTGTGCCATCTCCAAGTGCCAATTCATGCGTGACACAGCCTGGCCCACGACAGCCATGTCTCCACTGGGAAGCTTGTTAAGCATGCTTCGAGGATGAATGAAGGTGAGCTTCTCGAGAGCAGGGTCCTCCACGCCGCTAACATCGCATACGAAACGCCATCCGCTACCAAGAATCACTTCATCGTGACTTTCACCGCAGTTATCATGTTCTACATCTCCAACCTTCTTCTTGCGACCCAACAGAATCACAGTACGCCCCGCGGAATCGCCATCCATCTCACCAACGAACTTCTCAGGTTCTGGCTCGAGCTCGCGAGCCCTCCACGAAGGCAACGCAGACACTTGGGCCCATGTCCACCACGCAAGAGATTTTCCGCTGCTTTCGGATGCAGAAGTCTCGCCTTTGGAATCGATATCCTTAATCTGGTTCGCAAGCGCAATCTTACCGTCACGGAAGAGCAGGAACCGGGATTCAGGGTGCTCAAAAGCATCCTTAACAACCTTTGTGGTCTCCTGGTGAGACAGCTCGTCGTCGTGTAGCTCTGGCAGCGGGTGCCTGTCGAGCGGGAGATCTGACCAGAACTGCCGCTCCATCCTGTAGTTTCTACGCTCCATGGCGAACATTCCTCCTCGCAGAGAACCCTGTACACCTCGATAAGACCCGAACCCTGTAACGTGAAGTTCACTAGTACCAACTCCAGCGCTTCCTCGATGTACGGCGCCTCGACCTCCCTCGCAAAGCGGAACTGCTGACCTAGAGAACACCATGAAACACCTCATGCTGGACTGCATGAGCTTCATGCTGCAGTCCTACCTCGACTAACGCCAGTCCTACGTCAGAGACACTGAGCTTTTCTTCGTCTGTTTGGAGTCCGCAAAGGTCGCGCAAACTAGCAGCCACGAAGAATGGGTGGAAATACGAAGGTTTCGAGAACCCGCCGAGAGCACGTTCTCGCACGGTGCGATGACGGCGATCAATGAGAGAATGCAATTGCAGTTTAGATCAGTTATTGAAATCAATCGTTGGAATTCAGCCTTTAAGCAAACAAGTCCACGAACTAACCATGAAAACTTTATCGTGGATGGCTGAGCGAGAGGACCCCAGTTCGTAGCATCGACGATGCTGATAAGAGTTTGCTTGGATGGAAGATTAGATGATCAGATGATCAGATGATCAGATGATCAGATAGATTGAAGAGGAACTTGAAGTGGAATTGATTGTGCAATCAAACGATTGTGCCATCTTGGATATGATTACTTTGGGCACAGCTGAGAGTGACGGAAGAGAAGCGAAGAGAGAGAAAGCTGCCGCCAACTCTGTAATGGAATGTTTTCTGCTGTCGTGGCGTTGGTCCTGGGAACGGAGTGGAGAAATCAGAAGTTGTCGGAAAGCTATGTAGCTACTTACTAGGTAGATTAGATACCTAGCTGTAGAAATATTCGAAGGTAGTTTTGGAGCAGTTCAAGAACTTGCCGGAGAGGGAGAGAGATTCCATATCGAGAACTGGTGCTGGAGCTTTATGATCCTGGGGCACGCAGAATCATGCAGGCATTGAGTGCTACAGTTATGCGTTTATATTCTACAGGGTTCACATTATCCATTTTGAGTGCTGCACATAGCAACAGCACTACAGAAATATTGCGGGCATCAAAAGTGCCCACGGGGGCCAAGTAGGAGCCAAGATTGTTTCACTCGGGAGAAAACTCAACTTGAAGTCGGAAGGCAATACTTAAATTGTTCAAGTACAAGCAGTGAGATAAAAATTTAAGTAAGCACCTACATTTGATAGGAATGGTTGGTACACACTCGTTCGCAATAGTGCTTATCACTGATACCATATTTGGGGTTAGAGATAATAATGAGTGTCTGAAAGCGATATCTTACACTTCTTCGCTCCTTAAGGCGCACTGTTATATGATAGTAGTGATGTTTTTGCTGTCTCATAGGCAATGATAGTCAGAACATACTAAAGAAGGTTTTCACGAAAAAGAGAGTGAATCCTGAAAACAATTGTCGAGGTGTATGCGATCGTATCACTATGCTGTTTGATCAAAGAACGTTGGTTTTTATTTTGTACCACCAATGAGAATGACGGCGCAAGCAACAAGCTTCTGACAAATTCAATGTGGTGAGAAAAGCTGTGTACTGCATTTCCCGGTAGTAAATAACAAAACACGAAATAAAGTGATCTTAAAAATAAAAGAATTCAATTTACAAATCGCTATCGCAGAAATGATGGCACTTACACGGCTCGCAAGCCGCGAGCTACACCACTTGCGCAACGTCAAGTCCGGGCCCTTACGATGCCAAATCAGCAACTTTAGCAGTAGCAGCGACCCAAGCAAGTTTGCGGAGCCTTCCTTTTGGGACGACAAGTATCGCGCAGGTCGCGCTCCTAGCGAATGGTTCGCGGAGGTTGACGAGGTATTGGACACCATCGAACGCGAGGTGCGCCACAACGACAATCTGGCGAGACTGTCTGAGCTAAAGTGTCTTCACATTGGCTGCGGTTTAAGTGAGCTCGGACTCCGCGTTGCTAAGGCCTTCGACCATGTGCATGTGACTAATGTTGATGTTAGCGAGGCTGCGGTGCATCAGCTTGAAAAAGTGGCCAAGACGAAGTACGAGCAGAATGTCCTTGCTCGAAGTGTTTTCATGCAAGACGATATATTTGCATCAAAAATCGAAGATTCTTCAGTGGACTTGTGCATTGACAAGGGCACACTTGACGCAGTAGAATTTGGAGGTGATGACATGACTCACGACTTCTTGCGCCAGGTGCATCGTATGCTCAAACCTGGTGGCATGTATCTGCAAATCTCCACCATCGATCCTGGCGTGCGCGATGCCGTCACACTTGCTGATATCCCATGGGCTCGTAAGAGCTGGTCGCCTGCATATGAAGAACTCTGGGCGTATAAGTTTGTTCGATAGTTTAATTATTCAGACATAATATTTGGTTTCAAAGCTCCCCACCGCGCAGATCCTGCAGCAGTCATTGATAGCGTTTCTTTTGTGCATTACACCAAAGCTTGAGATGATATCTTATCTAATACTTTCGGTGTTCAAATACCCAAAACCACACGGCTAGGTGTCAAAGTGTACAGTCTTTAATGTTTAATTATTTCGTCTTTAAACAAGCTCTCATGCATAGAGGGTAGTATATCTTCTCTTCAATAGTAGCTTGCTTTAGTTTTAAGGTGGTGTCTAACACTTCAGCTATTTTGTGTGTAAAGAAGCACAGAAACTTGCCCAGGTTTACACAGCTCAACGGGATTATTTCAAACCACCAGGTGATACTCTCCTACCTAAGGAAAACTTTAGATATGGATAGTTTTCATGAAACGATATAATAATTTTTCCTCTATTGTTTCGCAACAACAAACAACAAGCAAAGCATAAATTCGGAGTGTTTGTTTTAATATGGTTACAAAGTAAAGGAGGAGAAAGCATTTACCAGGCATCTGAGTCATAATCTTCATCTTCCTCTTCATCATCCTCGTCATCGTACATGCCGCCAAGTCCAGATGCCTCTTCATCAAGTCTCCCCTCTGACATATCAGACTCCTCAAGGGCCATTTCGGACATCTCTGCCTCATCTTCTTCCTCCTCCTCCTCCTCCTCTTCTTCATCTTCAACCATTTCATGATCGTCCTCGTCCTCGTCCTCACCCAGGTTCTTCTTCTGTACGCCAATCGGTCGAGGCCCGCGCTGACCTCGAATTGCTGCAAGCTTTTGCTCAAATGCTTGCTCCTCCTACAACAATTGAGCCCGAAGTTCAGGATAAATCATGGTTGTCAGAATTCAATATACGCATTGAATACAGCAACCAATCGAATCGCCACATGTAGCCACTTTCAGTCAGTTTCTGAATTTCACATGCAGTTGCCACTACCATAGTCATAGAGCTGCGTTTCTTCAAGAATCATCATGTTCTGTATTCTTTACTTTTTCACTACAGCGTTTCAACATACCTGTGCAAGCGCATCTTCTTCGTCCATGCCGAGGACCGGACACCATACCGGTTCAATTGTCGCTGGCAACAAGGAAGGAAACATGGCTGGCGCTGATGTCGCCGACCCACGCGAGTAGGCGGCTCTAAGTTATCAAGCAAGACGCGACCCGCCCCTTGCTTTCAACTTCTGACTGAGCTTTGAAGTCTTTTGGTCATTGACAGACAGCAATTATAACGAGAAGAACGGTTTTATTGTAACACAGATTGAAGAGAACGTTCCAAGAACTCTAGCAAGATTAGGTTTTCGAGCTAATTATGCACCAAGGAGGATCGATCCCCTGTTGAGATGGCCATCAATTTACTGCCATGGCAAACAGAATTCTCACGCGAGGGAATTAGATATCGTTTTAGTTTTCGTTTGAGAATCGGGTAACGGCTAACACAGCAAACTAACATTACTTAGAGCTAGTTCAATTTCGTTTTGAACTGAGGAACAAAGGTTGCTTCCTCTATTCTCGTTGATAGAGAAGAAATCGAATGAGGACCTTTCGCTGAGAAAATGCACTCCAAGCGCAACTTGACATCATGCTAGGACGCGAATTAATTAAGCGATGCTACATTCTATCTAAAAGTTGCACTTTGAGAATTTATCCTTCAGAATGCGTTGAGGGATTCTATGCCATTAATTATAGAGTAACACATGCATCAAACATAAAACAATTCGAAGAGCCCACTTCAGCCACATGCAATCGAATACGCAGTACGTATAGTACTTCAATCTTTTTATCAAAACTGAAACATTAGTTTTGTTTGCAGCCCGGATTCGCAGAAAGCTTCGCTTTAGTCCGCTACACACTTACTTCTCTTCATTGAATATGTAAATATTCGAAAGGTGTTTGCTTTCATTATAGCCAGACCTAGCTCTTCTTGCACAAAATTATCGCAAGACATGTTTTTTTGAGGCTTCTGAAGCTCCCAACTTTCACAGAGAATTCACTAGTTCTGATAGGTACCTACTACTGAGCGCATTCTATTAGGTAGGTAGGTAGGTAATAGATCACCAAGGGTAGCCCTAGAGTATCCCTTTACCAATGCCTAGTCGAATCCTACGAGTGGCGGAGGCGAGCAAACCGCAAACAAACCACAAGGAGTCTTTTCCATCGCACTCTGCCTCGTAGAGTAGACCAAGAAAGCTCTCGAACCGTTCGAACTTTTCAATAGTAACCATGGATAAATACGGCACCCACAACGGCATCACGGTGAGTGGAGACAGTACGGGCGTGGTGTGAATGAACTTAAAAAGACATGGCAGCCAGCACGGGCTCTTGCAAAGTAAGGTGGCCCGGGCTATGAGTGCCTGGCTGCGTAGTAGTACATGAGTGGATCTAAGATTTGCGACAGTGAGGCTAACGCGGAATTTTTTTTATTATGCTCTCCTTTTTGACGCTCCAATGATATTGCTTCGATGACATTTCCACACATGGCCATAACAATGATGGCTGCATATTCTTCTCTTAACAGTGCGATATGTGCACTGCCCGCCCCATCCAGGGTTTCCGCTACAAGTGCAAGAACTGCCCGAACCACGACCTCTGTGAGCAGTGCTACAGCAAGTTCCAGGAGGGTGAGCACAAGCAGGATGCTTCCATGGCACGTGTGAACAAGGTTAGCACCAAGGCCGAGGACCACGAGTTCTACCAGCACGCCGAGACTGACACCTCCTTTGTGCCCCTTGGTGGTGCCAAGAAGGAGGTCAAGGCCCCCGTTCAGGCTGTCAAGAAGGTCAAGCCTAACGAGCCCTGCACTTGTGGCTCTGGCAAGAAGTTCAAGAAGTGCTGCTACAAGCCTGGCCAGTAAGTTTGCATCATCTTCGATATGATTGCTCTCAGGCTCCAGTCAAGCTTTGCTCTGCGCTGCATCCTGCACCAGTGATTGAAGCAAACTTATTGCTTGATGTGGAAGGGCCTCAAAGGATGAAGACCTATCGTTCAGAATACCGCTACTTCTTCTTATCAGGGACCTGAAATTTAGCATTCAGACCCTTTGGTTCTTCTTCCCAACATTATACAAACGTATTAGAATACCATGAATTGCCTTGGTCGCGTCTTCTCACCAAGCCATGTGGAGTTTATTAACAGATTCCTATATTCCCAAAACAAATATTGTTGTGATCTTTTTTAAAATAAGAAACCGTTTTGGTGTAGTCAAGGTCCAAAAAAAAATATAAAACGTTGTGTTGCCTGCCTAGCAGGAACTTCTAGTCTTGGCACTCGCTAATCCTGCGCCATCATAGAGACCTCTTTGTGGGTGACCGATGGGGTCAGCACGAACCACTCGATACTTATATTGCTCCACGTGTACCTCCGTGCAATAATAGATTTGAGCTTTACACTCGCTTGAGTTAGTCTCTATTTTACTATGCAAACTCCAGAAGAAGTCCCTAGAACCCTTCAAACACCTCTGAGTGCGACTTCTTCAGCGAAACAGGAGAAACAGCAGCAACACACGGGAAAGAGAAATCAAAAGAACATGATGGAAAGAGGCAAAATAGAAGATGGAAAGGAAGAGAGTATTAAAAAAAGAGGGGGATCATCAAAGATCATATTTTATTTGGGCCGAAAGGGAACAAGGCTGATTTTCTCCCGGCGCCTTGCAGGATTTCCAGCACCTCCCCGCGCAGCAGCAGCTGCAGCAGCAGAGGCCGCCGAGGTTACAGAGGACATACGGTTTGCAACATTGCCATTGGAGACAGACGCAGCTGTCGCTGATGAGCCCCCTGCTACAGCTCCAGCAGAACCTCCCGAAGGTGCCCCAGGGTTGGTGGGTGATGAAGTAGCTGCATATTGCATAACCGATGAGGACACTGCAGAACTAGGCATCGTCGATGCCAAGGTGACCGTGTTTTGGCACTTTGTCCGCAATTCGTTGACGAGGCGAAGGTGCTCACGGTTGTGTGCTGCACGTACAGCACGTACACATGCGTCAAGTGTAACGAGCTGCAGAACAGCTTTTGCGAACTCGGGTGACAAATTGCTGCCAACTGTCTTGGCCAGTTCAACAACAAAATGGCAAACGAGCGGCGCGTCCATGCGTCCCAGCGAAGCTTGGTTACGAACGAATTCAAGAACCTGGAAAATGAAGCCTGACTCAACAAGGAATATCAATTCATCCACCATCAGCTTCTTGATTTCCAGAAGCTTAGATTGATATATGTGTGCAGGATTCATGGGCAAGGCTTGACAAATTGCAAAGAATGCCATAATTCGCTGGAGAGGGTGTGCACGCACAGCGCAGCGAATGAGGTGCAACATCACTCGCATACCTGTGAAAAAATATTTCTCCTTTTGAAAATTTGATGACATCATACAGTTGCGTGCGAATCGAATCACACCGCTTGATACAATTGGGAAGTCTGCAACCAGACTGGTCAGCATTTGAATACTCTGCGAATCCACCTGTAATGCTTCCATCGACATAGTCTTGCTGTCCTTACAAACCTTAATGGCATCCACAAGTGCGACATAAACTTCGCGTTCTAGGCCTTTGCCAGGTACACGAGCAGCGGCCACAGCTGTAATGTATGCACCATCTTCAATGCAAGACGCTTCCATACTCCTGAAAGGGTCAAAAAGCTGGGTCACTAAGAGGAGAATAACCTCCAAGCGGCGCAAGGGCCATAGAGGCACCAAACTAGCTTGGTGGTTTCGTTCAGGGTCATAAATGGCACGAAGACGCATAAAGGCCTCCGGCTTAAACATTCGATCTTTCAGGCATGTTCGTAGTAAATTGGCCAGTGCAGGGAAACCACCACAGGCTGGACTTGCGCTCAGTCCTCCTACATTGCGTCGGTTGATAGGTTTGCATAACTGGATAGCCTCAGCTCGGCCTTGCTCAACTGCATCCTGTTTGCGCGGAACATTCAGCAAGCCCTGCCTCAACCTTCGGACCTTTGCTCGCAATAACGTAGACTTGAGTTGGAGCGACGCCAGCACAGAAGCCACGGCGTCGGAAGTCGGGCCCTCGCTCGCTGCAGTGGCGGCCACCACTCCCTCAAGGCCATCGTCACTGCCCTCAAGGGCCTCAAGAGCCTCCATAGCAAACAAATAAGTAAACTGTGAGTGACCCGCCAACTCTCGGAAGCGCTCCTCAAGCTTACTCAGTTCTGTAGGACTGTTTCCACGGCCGTCTTCACAGTCCAGGATCTCGCGCAATAAATCTGTAAAGGTGCGCCGGAATACGGCAAAATAGTTAGCTGGGTTCATGACCTGAGCTACCTCGTTATGGTGGCCCTCTTTGCACATGGCGCGCACAGCAAAGTCCAGTAAAGGAACCGTCTTGTGTTTGTCAGCGAGACGGATTAGCGTCATGCGCCACTCCGTTGAGTGCAGCATGCCTCTGAGCCATGCTGGTGGCAGATCCTCTTCCATCATATCCATTAGCTTATCCTTCTGAAATTGCTGGTCAACAAGCTTGCTCAAATAGTCTACTACAGACGGCGGTGGCGGTGGTAATGTTCCAGCAGCGCCCTCGTCCTTCCCAAGCAGCATCGTACCAGAGAGTTGGCGGTCCAAAGCACCCATAACTGATGCTTCTTGTTGTTGTGGTGGTTGTAGCTGTCTTTCGTTGCTAATGCCGCCATTATGGCTGTTTTTGCCTGCACTAGTGTGTCCGACTGCTGCGCCTCCTGCCATTGTTGATGTGGATGCAGCTGCCGCCAATGCCCCAGTACCATCGCCATTTTCAGTGCCATCAGCAGACCTCTGCTCCAAGAGGCCAAGCCAGCGCACCACGAGTGCTGTGTACTCCGCGTAGCCGTCGTACCCTGATGCAAGCATCTCTACAAGGAGATCCACATCTCTTCGCTCTCGTTTCTTGCGTCGTTTGAGGTCCTCCCCGTCGCGTCGCAGCCACTCTGCCATCCAGCCCTTTACACGAGGGTCCAGTATAGCATCTTTTGCAGACAACCGCGCTTGCAATTCCCTACGCTCCTTCGACATGTCCTCAATGGCCACCTCCACATCATCATCATCTCCGACTTTACGCTTCCGAGGACTTGGTGCCACCACAGACTGTTCAGAGTGAAAATCATTAGCACCTTCAGCCTTCTGCATAATGGTGTCCCCAGCAGTATCTTTCTCGGCACCTACAGCGTTGTCGACCACGTCGTCGCCATCTAAATCTTTTTTGGAGTCTTTATCTTGGGCGGTCTCTTCCTTGGAACTTGCCAATGTATCGTTCTTATCCTCTGTTGGCCTCTGCCATCGAATAGCGCCCGACGCCTTGTGATGGTAATATGCTTCGCCTTCGGGCGTCTCAAGCTGTACCCAACCCTTCGCGAGCGGCCCGATATCCTCCTTCTTTGTACTTTTTGACTCCATCTCAGCATCCTCCATTTTGACATTATCTTCGTCATTCGCAACATTATCTGCGTCACCTTTGGCGTATTTGGAGATATCTCCATCTCTAGCTGTGTCTTCGATCTTAACATCGCCATCCTCCGAGGTTTCAGGATTCTTCGAGTCAGTTTCACCCTTTGGGATATCTGTACCTTGAGAGCTACTCTCAGGTTTTGTAGCAGAACTTTCCTTGACTTCAGCACCATCGTTGCTATCGTCGCTATTCAAGATTTTAGGTGAGTTTGGCGTTTTGACGTTTTCGACTTCCATTTCGTTTTGAGCGGTATCCTGCGAAGCACTCGCAGAAACCTCGGCAGAGGCCGGCTCAGGAGCTGTTGTAGCGGCGACAATCTGTGAGGATAACTCGCCTGATAGTTTATTGTCGTCGCTGGAGGCATTTTCTGCAGCCGCAGCGGGCTCAGCAGCGGGCTTGGCGGCGCTCAAGGTGTCGTCCTCGACGCTCATCGCGACTCTTCCAGGCAGTTTCTGTGGCGCCGGCCTCGCAATCCTCTGGCAGAGCCCACCTCGATCCGTAGCGTTTGGTGATTATTCTGCTGCTGCCCCGCCAGGGTAAGTCTGCAGCAGCGCAGATCACCACACGCAATCGAGGTTTTAATCTAGGTTTTTGATTGCTTTGATCGTCATTATCTCATTTTTGCTATCGTAAAGTAAGGTACCTAAACAGTACCTAAATTTAGATACTTAAATCGTATTTAAAAGGTGCCACAGAACAGAAATGGATCACACGCAGAACCAACCTTGACACAGGTAATGCAAGAACCGTGTACAAAAGATCGAGTGGATTGAATACCTGCAGAGCATGGCAGATAATAGGCTTGCTACGAAAGAATATAATTGGGATACAAAGGATATATCACATACTCGTGGTGTGCGGAGTTGTTGATCCTTTTAACAATTCTATAAGCTTGGTGAGGCATGAATGAGGGGAAGGCATATGTGAAGGAAGGGATTTATAGACCTAAAAATTAGGATGCAACAGAGATGGCTAACAACCATCGTAGGTCTTGTTTCGAGAGAGAAAAACATCTACTCGCTCCTTGGCTGGTAATAGATATTTGCTTATGGGCAGTGAGGAAATAGGGAATTGGCTTGCGTCAGCCTACTGTTACAGATGGAAAGCCTCAGGACTTTGATGATAATATATGAAGGTCGCAGGTGACCTACTATAAAAACTATCAGTATGGGAAGCTTAAGGATCAATCAGCAGAATAAGAAAGCAAACAAACCTTTGGGTATAATTATTCAATACATGTTGTTTACTTATTATTATTGTTTCTTGGGTTTTTTGGTTTTTTTAATTTAAAATATAATCTCGCATGCTAGTAGTAAAATCAGATTGGAATCAGAACGCTAGCAAAACATGCCTTCCTCTTAAGACTAATTTTGCCATGGTTTAATATCATGAACGCCACTCCTGCACTTGGCATTTTAGAGTTTAATCTATAATAAACGAAATGTGAAACAGACATGAAACAGAACAACACTGATTCTATTGCTGCTCATGATCCTCTTGAGCAACCACAGCCAGTCTCTTTCCTTTTTTTTGAAGTAGTTAACTTGTTCAGAATGTTCGGGAGCCAGCCCTTTGGCGCTTTTTGTCCCCAGATCGGTACCTCGCACATCATATGGGACATTTCTCGCACAACCACCACCACGGAAATCTGGCTGGCATTGCAAAAACAGAGGCACAGTCTGAGTCCCTGGTTTGCGACGCAGCGTCAGTACGCTGGCCGGTGCCTCCTTCACTCCCCAGACCTCTAACGAGTAGTGACAGCGGTGCAATTGTACTCGTGTCTGTGTTTTTAATTGGGAAGAAAACCTCAGAACCCAGAATCAAACCAACTCGAAAAAGCTGGAAAGCCAGCCCACGAAGACCACAGCCATCTCTCCAAATCACATTGGCCTCACCTGTCTATGTTCACGCGGCACGGGCTTCTCCATCCCAAAACCATGCGACATATCAGTGGTTCCTACTCCTACTCTTCACATGACAGTGCCTATCTTCCCCGTAAGACTGCTGGAATCGGATCCCCAAATTTACCAAATCTACTCCCATGCTATAACCAAAACTATTTTGAGCCTCAAAGCTTGACAACTATCTTCAAATCATCGCTATCTACAGCTTGTGAAAATATCAGCGTCAAAGATTACTTTTAAGCGCAGCAACAGAGGGCGCAAAGCGCAAATATGGAATCGCATGAAACGTGGGTAAATGTCCACAGGAAAATGGATAATTTGCCGTGGGAGCAAAAACGGCCTACCAGGCGGACGACTCTCGCCCTCTCCATACTAGTATCGTCACAGTGGACTCGACAAGAGTCCACTCCTCGACGCCGTCGGGCGAGAAGCTCGACTGGCGTGGTGGCCGCCGCGGGGGGCGGCGACCTCCGGGCAGGCCCTCGCTTGTGTGCGGGCCGCGTGCACGGGGCCAGAATCACTGGGGTTAATTACCCATTACATTCCCATTACATTTCTGTTCTCAAGCCTCCTCCGCTGCCCCCGTTAGACCCCTTGCGAGCTGCCGGGTCCTCGGAGGAGCTTCCACTGGCCGATTACGGGCGTTCGCTGTGCTCGAGCAGCTTCGTAGCCCGCTTGGAGGCCGGGTTCTTGGCATCACCAAGATCGCGCAGAATTATTCCTCGTTTCTCTATTTCTTTCCTTCTTTTATTTCTTTCTTATTTCTATAGTGTTCCTTCCTTCATCATTTCTGTGCAGTTCCAATTTTCACGTCGATAACTTTCCGTGCCCTGCGAAGTTAGGGCCGGAGCTTCGTGAAACTGACGAGTTTATTTCCGTGAAAATTTCCAAGTTAGGCAGCGTGGAGGCCGTGTGATTTATATAGGTATTTTCGGTTGTGGTTTTCCGTGTCTGCTGGTAACACTCTCTTCCTCGCTGCATATTGGACCATCTCGAGACATAGAACATTTCTAAACAACTATCAACGACAACAAGAAGGAAAGCAGTAGAAAAATAAGAAGAGATCAAGGAAACAACAAGAATTGATAATTTAAGTTAGGTCAACCTGGGATCTCTTTCATGATGCGGGGAAGATCACGTTCACAACAGGGCCAGCTTCTTGCAGCCTCAACGGAATCGCCTTTGAGCCGCATCGAAGCTATGCAGAATCTCAAAGAAGAGCAAGAAGCAGGTCTGCACAACCTCATTGCAAGGCATTTTCGTTCACCTGAACTTCGCCGCCTGGCTGAGCGAGTGATTATTGATAGGGCTTCCCGCGGTGATGGCGCAGGCGCTTCACGCTCAGCACGTGGTACAGGCTCTGGTAGCATACGAAATACCTATAGATCTATACATCATCAA